>OY740771.1:83828079-84036328 GCA_963513935.1 Aphrophora alni | reverse complement strand
GCCTAATTTATATACAAGTGACTGTACAGATTGCTTGTCATGTTAAGTTATGTTATGGGTCAAAAAATCGATGTCGAGTTTCTTGTGGGACGATCCGTTTTCTAGTCTCCCGAGTTCAAAAAGTGCATTTAAACTAAATTCTGTCAATCTGTCGCCTGCGTAGTCTACAGCCCAAACGAGGGACCTATTTCGATCAAATTTGGTACGCGAGTTAGTTTGTAGTTTGTATTTTAGGGGTTACCTCTGTACTTCGACCTTTATAAATCAATTATCTCTTGCATTATTTTTGAGATGCTAAGTTACAATATCCTTTCCAATCTTGTAGATACTATAAATTCTATGATTTGAAGAGGATTTAGAGGATAGATCTTCCACTTCTAATTGGTATTTCCTAAAGTCCTTGCTATTTTAATAACTATGTCCTCATAGTCTATTAGTAGGTGACAAGAGGTTCCCTCGCTCTCCTACAGGCCGTATCATCCATTAGCCCAGTTTCACGAGATGTCCTCCGAGTGTGCCGTGCCCCGTAAGGAAATCCGTTAGTAGTCGGAGGATTATCCTATTCTTGCGTAGACTAATGCAAATCCTGTATCTCTTACGGTTGTAAATCCTGAGAATCTATTAAACTTGCCTCAGTCATTTTGCTTGTTTCTAGATTCGACTACTTCACCTCACTTGTCCTATCTTGAAGTACCTTCTTCAAGTCCAAAGAATGGTTCTGGTCCTACCAATGGGGTGGATGCTCCTTCTACACAACATTATCTGCATTTAAATTCCTCTCTATTCCCATGTGTGGTATCCAGAGGAGAGCTACTTTATTATTCTTGTCTAGATCATTAAGTTTTTAAAGGCATCCACAAACCATCGCTGCTCATTGATGGCAGCTTAGCTGTCTGACAGAACTGCAATGTTTTTCTTCCTAGTATGGTTCCTTTGGACACATCTGTCAATATAGTAGGTTTCGGCATGAAATATGCTGGAGAATTTACCCATCTCTTCCGATGGTACTTGGCCAATTACTCCAGCTCCGGTTTCCTCTTCGATTTTGGATCCGTCCGAGTGTAATCAAACTATGGTATCGGGTTCCCGTGAGTTGATGACATCCACGCTCTACTCACTTTTGAATTCAGTACAGTGAAGAAAGTGTTTCTGAAAGTTGTACTTTCTTGGTATGAATCTCTTGGGAGTTTACCACTGGAGGTAACTGCATAAGATTTTCCCAAAATCGGATCTATTTAATATTATATTATTTCTTTACAAAACTCGTTTACCATATTATACTCGTCCACATATAATTTATACTCAGTTTCCGTTTAGTCGGTAGTGCACTAAAGGCGTTGACTAAATCAAATTCGAGTTTCAGCATCATCGCAAAAAAAGACGGTTACCGCATAATCTTAAGTTCATTTTTAAAGAGGAATTGTTAGTGGTGTCTTTCATTATATTTGTTTATAGCATAAGTTTTTTCGTTCACAATACTTACAGTTTTATTTTTGGACGTTAAACTCCTCAGACAACCTAAGCCATTGAATATGTCTTTAATCACATGACAGTTAGTTAAACATTTTTTAATTCGTAGTAATATTGTTTCAGTAATGGTTATGTGTTATGTATTTGTGTGTGTTTATTTTTGGTGACGTTTTCAGCATGTTTTTGATGCGAGTACCACTACATTATAAAAACATTCAATTTTATAAACATAAAACGGGGATAGTAACATTTTATAAGATTGCTAATATCCAAAACTTTTTTTTTATAAACTATGTATAATAATTGTTTCCACTGTGAAACATTTTATATATTTTTGTCTATGAAAGAAAATAAATTATGTTTTAAAAGAGATAAACTGTGAGGTTATAATGTGTAAAACAAGCAGATATACAAACAAGGCGATATATTTGACGTCGAATCAAGAATCTACTGTTTGAATTTAATTGAGGTTAGTGAGTTGAAGATTGGATGAATGTAATAAAAAGAAATGAAAGTCATATAGGTCAATGTCACAACAAAATGGCGTTAACGCTTCACATGGGAAGACGCGATCTGTTGTGATAAAACATAAGAGATGAAACTGTACACAAACTATGCACTAACTTTCTCAATCAACCATTAATCGCAATCATCCCACAAATGCCAATTATCGCTCAAAAAATAATTCTTTTTTAAGGCGAAAAACCACTGCGGTCATTATAGCCTTAAAAGATAAAATTAGTCTTGATAGTTGTCTGAAAATATAGAATATATAAACACAAATAAACGATATTGATCAAACTTTGATAACAATTATACATTTTATATACAGTACTACGTTTTTTCCTCCTAAATTACAGTAATTACCCCCCCCCCCACTTTTTTATACAAACCGTCATCATTTTACAAAGACTGTATATATAGCTCTGGGCTTATAGATATTTGACTTCCTAACACATTAATTTTCATCGACATTTTGGAAGTTTTACTAGTATGTGTTATTTGGGTCCATAATAACTACATTTAAACCGAACTTTAAAAAAATAATAAACAGTTTTTTAGTCTTGTCAAAAGCACCACCAATTTTTTATATTTTTAAAAAACCGAATTGTGCCTCGTGATATGGTCAAAATATATCCACATATCAAATTTGATTGTAGTTACACTCGTTTTCTGTAACACCTGTATGACAAACAGGTGTTCCAAAAACTTGTTTAGCTCTGATGACTTCTAATGGATATTTTGGAGAAAAATAACGAAGTCCGAATTCTTCGTCCGATCTATTTTGAAAAAACAAACAAAAAAATATATAATTTTATTACTATTAAGACAAATTTTTTATTTTTGTAAAAAATACAAAATGACGGACAGAAAACTAAGGATTTTAGAAGATATGGTCATGGGAACGTTTTTACTTTTTTGATCCAAGGAACCATATCCTGAAGTTTTTTAACGTAGTTTGGAAACACCCTATACATAATCCTATCGCACAACAGTTGTGGAAGGCCTAGGCTTTCTACTCGGCTAATTTGTGGTCAGCACATTGATTAAGTTCTCGTCGCCATAACTCATACTTTTGCTACTAGAATTCGCTCTTCAATTTTTCTTATAATATGATGGGTTAACAGCGTAACTTTCTATTATCAGCAGGAATAGAAACACAGAACCTTTTGCACACAAAACGAGATCACTAGCCAGTAAACCAACCCAGGATTTAAACAAAATCACATATCATTCTTATTTAATCTACTATACGTTCCTAGTTATTCACACTACACAAAATCATAGAAATGAGGATACTATAGTTGGAGACTTTGACAGTTAACAATAAATTCAAATTATTTCTTAACATTTTATTCACTACTTGAAACTTGAAAACATGCCTGATAAAACAAGGAAGCACTTAAACTAGCTCACGACTTATTTATAATGTCTTTGTTTGTTTAGGCACATTTTCAGGTTATAATTGACTGATACTTTCAGTATGTCCGTAATTTCAACATAATAAATTATACGACATTAACATAATGACAGATCTGTGTATTAAATCATATAAGTACAGTTGTTTCGTTGCCTTGGTAACATTAATAAACAACCTTAAACTGTCACAGACAAAGAGCCTGTTAAACGACAAGGGCGTATTATGTGTGAATGTATTGGCATGACTAGTGCAGTATTTATAAATGATTTTTTTATTTTATTATAAGGCAAAAAACAATAACATGTTATCGATAATCACAAGGTGGAATACATGGAGGAAAATGGGAAAGTACCAAATTGTGTTTTTAGATAATTTTGCACTTGGAAATATTCAGCGATATAAACAAACCGGCATTGGAATGTGTAAAGCTTATTCATCTATACAAGGTTTGGTGGAGCGTTCAAATGACAATTTTACATTAAAATTTTGTCATCATGCTTTTCTTTGTAAACAAAACCGAAAATGTAATTACATTTTTAATACGAATAATTAAATAATACTAGCTACCAGTGCTCCGAAGTTCTCCTCAATGTTATAGAAATAACCTCAAAATAATCGAATACAAAATGTATACGAAACGATCAGAAATATCATATATTATTTACTAAGCTTTGCATTTTAAACTGACAAATTAAGATTTTTTTTTTTAACATTTTGATACTACTTCGGACAATAGTTTTTGTTTTTTGTTTTTGCTTGCCACGTGAACTGGGGAGCTTAAGGCATCTTTAAGCTCCGTAGCACAACCGTAGAACTTTAAATTTTGAAAGGACAAATTTGTCTTGTCAAGTCACCCCCCCCCCTACTATCATGAAAATATGTACCCGGTATCTTTCCATATCTTTTATGCATATATAGTATTATTTATCAGAAATGATAACATAACCTTTTTCATATTATACTTTGTAATACAGTATCCCCAAGGTAGGGATGTGTCTGGGGTGGAAAGGAAAAGAGGGGCCCCCACACTTCGTTTGTTGCATTTGCTTCCAGTAGTACAACCCAATAAAAAAATATAGACCTCAAATGCTTTTGTGTAAACCCCTACCCTACTTTCGTTTCTTTGAACGGTGTAAATAAGAATAAAAGGTTTACAAAAGTAGAGAAAGGTGCATATTAAAGAGATGGACACTTAAAGACATATTAGAGCTAAGAAGTAATGTGTGTACTGTACCCAGTTTTCTTGGAATGGGTTGTACCGTCAAGTCAGGAGGCTAGGGAAGCAAGCAGAAGGGAGGACACGCCCATTACACCAGACACACTCCTAGTCGGAGGGTACTGTACTAATCTAACCTAACCTAACCCTTCCTTAAACAGCCATAACATACAACCGCCTTCTTTCATTTAGTGATTGTTGCTTATTTGAAATGGATGTTTTGTAGTAATTACATTTTTTGATCTATTTTCGCAATCAGGTCTTTCAAAACCATGTTCTTTTCCAACCGTGACACATTAGACTTTTCGAGAGGTTTTTATTTTATGGTATTTTTATATAACGATGACCGAAAGGTTTTTCGACTTTAAACAAGAAAAAACAATCAATATTGAAACAAGAACATTAGGGTAAAACAATAAATTACAGTTTGCGATAATTTTTTAAATAACCAAGAGAAAACAATGAGCGTACACCATACATAGCTGAACATGTTCTTACATAGAATTGAGATTAATAGTGTGTACACATATATAAAACATACTGACAGATAGGCTACCGCTACTATAAGAGAGTTGAAAGTGTAAAGAGACAATATATAAAGTTCAACGGTGTCATTGTATAACTAAAATTGTACATTACAGGACACACGTCACGCAACAAATTAGTACGAAATATATATAACACGAGTAATGTAACATCTAGCCACTCTATTGTACAATGAGAGAGAATGTGTGCGTTAATATTCAAGAGGAAGACTAGCCTAGTTCTTAATGGAAAACATATTTATATTTGTTTTATCGAAGTGTTGAACATTAGTCACGTTTAAAAAATAGGACAAAACAGCAAGGTTATGTTTAACGGCAAAGACAAAATAGATAGGCATAAATATTAAATGACATTACATGAACTCTCATTTTGCAAACGAATTTATTAAATATGCAAAAAGAAAGGGTAAATATATTTATTTCTCCTTCCTATCAAGTTGTACTGTTTGGTTAAATCCCTCTCTATCATGTCTTTCTTGACCAGCTGTTGTTCTTTTATGAATCTGACGCTGTTCGAGGACTAGAGATTTTACTCTTTCTATTCTAATAAAGGTGATGATGACCCACAGGGTTTTCATCTTTATACGAGTTAATTTTTTTTTTACTTTATGAAGACAAGAAAAAGAGAACGCAACCGAGTACGAAACTACAACTTTTGACAGATTATTACACCGAACTACGGCGATAAGTGGAGATAAACCAACTGAGCTACGCCTCAACTAAACAATAAACATTTTCTTAAATTACAAATCAAAGATTGTAAGAAATTATTACGAGCTCTTTTCTCGTATTTAATATAGACTTATTAACTGTGCATTTGCAAACTATTTCCAAATATTTTTTTTCATCTAATGCTATGAAAATTGAACGGGCCTGAACTAAAACTACTACGTTTAGTTCTAATTGAGAATTGTAAAACTAATTAGATGAAAACATTATCTCCAGTGTTATTCACAGCAGATAAAACCTAGTCTGGAATACGGTCTAGCCCAGAATGAAACATGTGGTACTACAGTTGACCATGTGTGTGCATAAGTGTTTTAATATTAAATAGCCTAACGCATCAAGACTGAACAAACTTTCTCACACACCTATAGGCATACATCAAACCCTTAAAACTGTCTAATAAACAAACTAATTAAATTGCTTAAATTATTATTTCTAGGACTTGATTATTAACCAATAGGAAAATTATTAGGCTAGGACGGTAAATATTTAAAATGCTAGACTAATTAGGCATTTAAACATCAATATTGTATTGTCAAGGTAGAAAAATGAGACAACTTGGTGATAATTTTGATTATTTACAACATAAACAAATTGTTTTATCGACGGTCATTCTAACTATGGAATAGAAATGTTTTAGAAATTTGTCAGCATTTAAATATTTCTGATATAGTTGTACATTAAACCAAACTTACATGACAGAAGCTTGGGGGAAGGGAGGGGGAACATTAGCATACAACAAAAGCCTATCCTGAACATTTTAAGTACAATTTTTAACTTTATATTTTAACTGATTCTCATTTATTGCTTATGGTATTCATTTATCACTAATTACAGATGAAGTTTTTCTTTTATCTATTTACCATATCGTAATTTCAGTTTACCTTTTGGAGATGTTACCTTCGGAACACCAAAATTGCACCATAAGTAACGATACAAGTTTGAAAAAAAATGATGGTTTTAGGTGTCGTTGTTTACTTTAAAACTCCAACATACCTCAACTGACTGGGCTACAATATAACCACTTCTTCAATCAAAATAGTTAGTTCGTTAAGCCAGATCGAAAAAAAAGAAGAAAAAACAGATATTTGTGAAAAAGTGTTTTGATTAAAGTCCAAATAACTTAAAATCGGTTTGACCAATATCGGGGTGCAATACAAAATGATACAAATTACATTTTTTAAATATAATACATTTCCACAATTAATAAGTCACAGTTAGGCGTACTAAAAATGCTCCGTAGATGGAATTCTATAACAGGAAAAGTAAATCCTTTTATTGTAATATTAAATTAGAGTTTTATTTGTTATTACTTGTAGTTTAATCGGCCTTCCAGGTAGTGGTATCTATTGTATAATTATATTTAAATTTAATTCTTCCTATAAAAAAAAAATGGAATTTATCTTTAGAAATTTCCTGAAACTAAATTTCTAATTATTTTTAACGGCTGCAATATTATAAGAATGTCTATAGTAAAACATTTAAAAAACCTGAATATACAATATTAAATATATAGGCTACAATATATGAATAGGTATTAAAAAAATATATATCGAAAAAAAAAGTGAAAGAAAATGTATTTCTGAGTCAAGCTACAAACCACTCGAATATTGCCGATTGACGAATTCGTCCACGAAAATGTTTCCAAAATTTAAACGCATATAAAAAACATATTTCCTGATAGGTCTTCGTTTAAACTTATGTCAATAGTTAAAATTTCAAGTTAAAAAAAAACACTAAAGCAGTCTATAAATAGCGCAGTTATTTCATAAACGGAGCTACAATGCAATGCAGATATTGAGGCTCAACACAAGTTGGACTGCACCAGGTCATAAACAGACAGACAGACACTGGCATCAAACTATTCTTAGTTTTGAATAACTCGCTGATGTGGAGCCGAGTTGGTTTAGAAACCAGATGGCGTCCACTATGCATGGGCCTACAATGCTACTAACAATGTAATTAATCAAACCTGGGTCTAACTATATACTTTTCTTATTAGGTTTTTCTTTTTACACATAGAATTCTTTACAAATGCATTGTCACTAACAATTCATTCAAACGTGGAACCCATATCAAGATGACAGAGATGTTTTTCGTCTTTAAACAGCAACGAATTTTTCTATTAACAGATGTAATTAAATATACTTTCATTACATCCACTAAATATAAGATTTTATATAAAGAAATACAAGTAAATACAAAAAGATGAGATCTGAAATCTGTGTCGAATAGATATTTGACATTTGAGTATCCCAAAAATCATACTAAGATAATTTTTTTCTAATTAATATGACAATGGAGACAGACGGTACTGAATAATTTGTGTAAGGACAGTGATAAAATTAGAAAGAAAAAACATACTTAAAGAAATGAACTTTTATACTAAAGTTGTTTGCTTCGAAAACATAAATTCATCCACAATGTAAATGACAGAGATATGATTTCCTGTATAAATGCTTTTTTTTATTTTAAATGTGTCAGCTCTGAAGCAAAATGTAGTTTTAAGTGTAAGTTTAACTATAAAAATGTAATTTGCATATTTCATTTATACCGAGAAAAATATGTACGTAATATTTATGTTTTTCCCAAGAAATAAACTTATTACAGTACTTATAATTAAAAGGGATTTTTTCTAGGTATAGTTACACCAAAAGGCGTTCAATTGTTTGTACAAAAGTTTTACAATAATATGCCCTAACATATAAAAAACAACAAAACTGTAGATAAACTGACCAAATACTAAAAATAAAAGATAAGCGTAACTTTTGTCTTTCCTCTGCTTAAAACAAATATAGTTCCGTAATATATTTTCATAAACGCGAGCAACCTATTCAATTTTAGGATATTTTGTAATTTTAGTTTATTTTCAAATCATATTATCGGGAAATATCTATAAAGTGTCTTGATAAAATTCAGTTTCTCTATCTAGTTTATCCTAGAACGCTGACTAGGAATTTCGCATTGCTATTGTTTTACATATCTCATGCCGGAAGTGAGTTTCCGCAATGATGGAGTTTCAATGCTAACGTAAGAGGGGAGGGGTGAGGTCTGACGTGCGTAACACGCAAGGGTTTCCCCTAGATTGCAATAAAACTGCCTTGCAATCTTCTTGTAATAACGACCCCTCATTCAAGTTTAAAATAATATCTGATATGAATAGCCAGCGTATTAATGTTTAGACTGATTGGAGGTTTATGACTTTATATATTTGGTTGTTTTAAACTATTTTACCTCCCTGTATCAACGGTACCATAATAACCTTATCCTTAATCCTTATTTGAATATACTATATCATTTTCATTCAATGACTATATCGTATAGTTTACTACATAAATTACGACCTAAACAAAGTAAAGTTAGTAGCCGATTATTTTCAACATGAAATTATTATTATTTCAAACATCAATTCTCATAAAAGTTACTGAAATTTGACAACAAATTGTCGATCTAAATTGCAGTTTATGTTCATAGTAAATAGTGAAATTTATAATCACAAAAATCTAATTTTCATACGTAAACAATGTTTAAAATAAATTATAACAAGGCTAATATAATAGATCGACAGATAATCATTTTTTTACAAACAATAACTAAAATGATAATTTAAAGATTCGCTCAATATACTAGAAAGCTTTTTGGCGTCATCAATTTGTCTTCCATTAGATTTTAAAAGCGTCCCCGGCTTTCGTCGCCTACGGCCTTGACCAACTTGGAGTTGCTTTTCTGGTGATGAAATAAATCTACGGTACCACAAACTTGTAGCAATCACTCGGTTTCGTTTCTTTGCTTCTAGTTCTGTGCAATTAAAATGTCAACATTATTCAGTTCTCTATGGGACTTATATGTACTTTCTGTTGGACCTGTAGGTGTAAACGTTTTACCAACAATATCCTCATCATTAGTTTATACATATGGTAGCTACAGCTCGTCGTTGAAACTACTCGCGTTTTATAAATGTTATTTTGTGAGAACCTGTGAAAAGGATTCAAAATATTTATAAAGGAAACAAAAAATGTACAGCAATTCCTCGAAAATTTAACTTTTTCAAAAATAAACTTTGTTGGTAGATGTAAACATAAAACTTCACCTACATGAGAAAACTGTCTTTTCAATTGTTGTTAGGTTAGGTTCAGATCACTTACAACAAAACCACCCCTTGATTGACTTATATAAGACTTACACCTACAGAAAAATATTACTGTATCGACAGTTTAGCATAGGCGAATAGCTATAAATATCTAGTTCCCACAGCTAGAATAGATTATCAGTTGAAACACTATTAATTTAGTCTACCCCATGTAATTCTTATTGCCTGAAATTATTCCAATTTGACTTCCCAGGCCAATGAGCTTTCCGGGCACCTGACACTAAATTATACATTTACATTCAAGTGCCAAAACATCTACTTACAATTTAACAGCTTCCTAGATCTCACAATATTTTTAAAAAAAACTATAAACGCACAGTTTAAAAAGATTAAGTGTTGTTAATGGTATGAAAATAAGTGATGCTTTAAGCTCTGTCATTTATTAAATCTTGTAATATAAAAACAAGAATTGGGGTAGGCTATATTTTAAGTTACTTTACTTAATAATAAAAGGCATTATAATCATACAGATAATTATAACTGATAATGACAGTAAATTATATGGGAATTATACTGTAATTATTTAGGGCCTACTTGCTTAATAATTACTAAATAAAAAAACATGGTCAGGAGAAATTCAAGTATAGGTTATAAAAATCATTGCTCAGGTAAATCATCCCCTTGATATAAGCGCTACAAAAAAAAACTATAACAAATTAAATAAAATAATACATTTTTTCAAATGAATGTAAGAAACAAATTTCAATATAATGTTGGCTTCCTCAAAAAAATGACACAATTGAAAGACTGACAATAAACTAGACCTAACTAGAGTAAAAAATCAAATTATCGATAATTATAAAGAACTTATTTTTAAGAAAAATATGTATAACTTGGGTCTAAAGTTAGGCGTGAAATAGTTTTAAACTAATACCATCAAATAGTTCATTATTCAATATTAACCCACAAGATCTGATAGAAGGAGAAGGCAAGTGAGACAAACCATTTGGCCAGGTAGGAGGGGGGGCCCATAAATGGGTGGCTAAAATATATTAGTATAGGCTAGGTCAGGTTAGTTATTTCTCCTACACATTAGAAACAATGATACAGCATAATATGTTTGTTTAATTACAATATTCATGATAAGGTTTTTAAATAGGCTACTGTATTTCTCATATGTTTTAATTAAATAACAATTCAATTTAAGCTCTGATATCATTTCCTATACTAGTTTTATAGTATATTAACTAACAGGTGGTATGTTCATAATTCCTTAGGCTATCTTTACTCGCCTTCAGTATATGTAGAATTAAAAAGAAAACTAATGCTAATGCAAAATACCCGTAGATAACACTTGTTTCTCTAATAAATTACCCAACTTGTTTTCGGCCCTTCATACAAAACAAATTGAACACAAAATGCATTTTCAAAATTGTCAGGCCTTGTTTACCAGATTATTTTACACCTTATTACTAAAACATTGCAGAAAACCCCTTATGATTTAAAAACGTTTAACTTAATTTAACTTCGAAAAATGTAATCATTATTTTGACACACACTAACCATTTCAGTTGATTTTAGCCTGTCAAAATATTTCTAAAAACAAACCTAACAACCAGGCTTCATTTATAATGATTTGAGTAACATGAACATGCAAAATAATAAAATTGTTTCAAACCACTGTGCAAAATGATTTATTGATACTTAAATAATTTAAATGTCTACTTATAAAATGATAGGCTAATAAATTCTTACCCTGCATTTTCAGCAAGTGCAGTGGACATGTGCAAGTCGTCATTGAAATTCAGAGACCCTTCAGGTTCCAGTGCTAAACAAATAATTTAATGCAGGTCGGTGTAATGTCCGACCCACTACACTTTGCCACAATAACCACCAACCACAATATTCACTAAAACTTCACAAAGTGAGACAAACTTAACGCGGTCAAAGATCTTTTAAAACACTTTGCACTAATTCCAAATTTTCAAACGCGAACAAGGGTATAAAAATCAATTTACAACTTTGTTGGCTATTTTCATAAAAAAATATTCCATTCAAAAATTAATTAGTTTTGAAAAATAAACACTTTATTGTTTATAAACGGTATTAAAGTTGTATATTTTGAACGCAGAAATCAATTACAAAATTGTTGATGGAAACCACAAAAAACAAAGGTTATGTAATTAATTTGAGTAGTTATTTTCTATGTACATGAAGAGTAACTATCGTTTGAACTGAAAACTAAGGCTAATAAAACGTATGTAGCTATGCAACACTTATTTCCCGATAAAACTTTGGGTTCATTCACTTTAAGTGACGTGTCTAGCGAAGAGCATGCGGCATGTAAATTTGTTAAGAACGTCATCACACAAACTTCACAAACACTGAGCATCCATTGAGATCAACTAACATTATCCAAGAAGAGAAATGAATGCAACACACTTGTTAATTATGCTAACAAACACTATGTCAGATATTTACAAACATAAATAACACTGAAAGTGAAGTTATTCTGTACTTTGGTGCGCACCATTTTCTTCTACAACTGGTCAGCAAGTCAGACTGAAGAACAGACAGAGCGTAGCAATTGTTTGCCGCTAGGAGCAGCACTGGTTTATCTTGAACTGAAGAGTCTCGTTAAGTGGGTCCGGATGCCGACAGTACAACATTCAAGCCAAGGACTGTATAATGAAGTGCAGAAGTTACGCAGTAACAAAACTGATTTATCTAGTTTATTAAAAGACGGTAGTTGTCAATTAATTGCACATCTTAAAAAGACACAAACAATAACATGTTTTCTAACAACATCAACAAATATGTAACAATATTTTGAAACTAAATTAACTTTTATACAAATTACAACTTGCCGTACGTTGTATATTTTTAATGCTGCAATATGAGTTTTTGAATAATTACAATACGTTAATTAATTACAAATATTAAAAATAATACAGGTACAAAATATCTATAGTTATAAAATAACTGTACCTAGAGACGTAATATATCTAATCTTCAGGGGTGATTTTAAATAAGGTTGATTTTTGGATACACAGCTGGTCTACGTACATTTACAAATTAAGTGGCACGTGAACTTGGCGGACACGACGGTGATGCTTCCTTGGGAGTATCCAGAACTATTTTGAATTTCGTTATCTCTTTGTCACGTGATTAAAATAAAATGTATGGTCTCTTCGTAAATAATCAATAATACAAACAATTGATCGATTTCTTCTTCTATTTTGTTACTAGTTAGAAAGCTGTTTATCTTCGGAACATTTTTTCGCAACGTATCTCAACATAATGTTACTTTTCATTAAATTATAATTACAACAAAATTTAAACCTAGACATAAAAATGCCTGTAATTATTACAACTTAATTATCGATTAAAACAATCCTCACAAAGAAATAGACTAAACAAAGATTTTTTAAAATTTTTAAGTAATTTTATTAGCGTACCAAAATTACCATAATCATAAACTAAAACTGTTTTCAATTTTCATGTCTTCATCCTCTTTCATTTCGAACATGAACTGGAATTTCGTGTTACAAAAGTAATCCCATTTACAGAGTAGTTATTTTGAGACTGAACTCAAGTTTTACATTAATTACGAGACTAATTTGTTAGACAAAGAGAGTCGACAAGTTAAACCAATGTGTTGAAGTGAAGAGAAGGAGTTGAGTAGGTTGTATGTGGTATAAACTACATTTTTTATCGGTAAATTTTGTGAAACACATTAATCGTCATTAAAAGAGAGATGATATAAAATCACAAAAAAACAACTATTATAGAAAAACATGCTTTTACACATGCAAACCAAATAAGAACATGCATGAGTTAATTTCAGATCATTAAAGAACACACTAGGAAACAAAACAAAGTGAAATAGGATAGAATTAAATATCACCCTGGGGGGAAAAAACGACCAACTAACGAACAAATGAGCAAACAATTTACAGATGATTGAAAAATAACTTTGTTCATGAATTTAGAAGAACTTAAAAGACCGAATTGGCATGTTTGCACATTAAACAAAATGAATGCTTTCATACGACACATTAGAAAAGCGAATGTAAGAATAAGAAAAATTTTGATAGACGTAAAAATACAAATACCGATAGAGAAAATTTTCAAAACTGAGCACAGAAGTCATTAGAGTGAAAAATGTTGGTTATTAGATAAAAAATACCAAAATATAAATAGAATGAATTATAGTTGGATGAGGGGTTAGGATGTTATAAGAGTATAGTTGTGGAATGGATGTAAGGAATACAAAAATTAATAATGGAAAACAACAAATGAATTAATAAATAACATCTTGGTTTTGGGGACGCAGATGGGAATTAGTTGTCAAATTTACGAAAATTCAATAAGAATTTATTTTGTCATAAATAATAAAGTCACAGGATAATCAGAACTAATTAATAATGAAAAACAGTTGATTTGACTAGATTACAGTTTACGAAAACCAATTTATTATTGCTTGAGAGAATTGTCAAAGAACAGACTAAACCTATGTCTCTTTATTTATTGTGAGACTATTGTTTCTCATGGATCATGAACAACTCGACCCAGGTGTTCAATACAATAACCAAGTCGACAGTTTCAAGACTTATATTGATCCAAAAATTTTAAAACTATCACAGTATTCAGGAAAGTTAACATAGCAAAAGTTAAAAAAATAAATAAATATATATAGGAAATACACTCTCCAGTTACGGTGTTAAATGAAGCCCTGAGAATGAAAACTGATGAGAGAGAGAGAGAGAGAGAGAGAGAGAGAGAGAGAGAGAGAGAGAGAGAGAGAGAGAGAGAGAGAGAGAGAGTTTCTTAAATTATAAAACTTTTAGTTGGGTCACAAATGGAGGAGGAAAACAAAATATGAGCACACAAGACGTGAACTATAATTCCCAGGAAGCAACGAGGGTTGGCCGAGCCACGATGACTTGAACACATTGAACATGGAAACAGCATCAACCTTCAGGGGCTCGTTTATAGTAAGTACGAATGTGGAAAGTTCTAGTGACCATAATTTCATCTACACCTTTCTTCATGTAGTCTTGGGTTAGATCCCTCTCTTTCATCTTTCCTATCAGGTTTTACTTGACCAACTCGTTATTAGAGTATTCGAGGTTATGGGTCAATTTTATTCTTTTTTGTTCTTTTTTAAGGTGATGCAGGTTTTACGCCTTTAAACAGAAACTGCAAAAATCAACTGTGCTAGAGTCACGTAACCTTTGACTGTTCACAAATCCAACCTACACAGCGGTAACTAAACCAACTGAGCCACACCGCTTCTCAAGAGGAAGGAGTCACATGAAGGAAAACAAAAGGAAACGCAGCACAAACCGTGACAGCTTTTAATGAATGTCCTGTGTTCCAACGGGAATTACATAACATAAATAGCAACGATGAATGCTTACGAGTGTATTAAAGTACGGTCTCAGGATGTTTGATTCAAATTGAAAAAAGTTAGAATTATAAGTTATTTCGTTATAACATCGAAAATGTGCATACAACTTCATAAATATTACGTAAGTTTTAAACGAATAAGTACAGTTTGAACATGTTTGGTATAATTTAAACTGCGATCTGAAGTTTAGACTTGGTTTAATAGGGAAGTGTTCACATTGGACAAACTTTCCTACCATAGAAACAAATCGATTGCGAATTGTTGAGCGTATAGAGACAGACATGAGAGCGTTGCGCGTTGCGTAACTTACGTTAACAGGCAACATGCATACAAATACCCTGCGTGTATGACGTCAATAACTAGGTCAATGTTTATCACACCGTACCACTTAAACCTTCAGTTAAAAGGCTGTACAACATATCAGTCAGATAAATACTGACCCAGGTGTTTATAAATGTAGTTCATCATTACTGTATTTAGAAATAAAATTTTTAGTTCACGTTTTTGTTGAAATTTCGATTGTAATTTGTTCGATAATATCAACAAAACAAGTTAGTTGTCCATAAAAAATTCTTTCCTCATGTGTACAGATTTAGTTATTTCCAAAATCACTTTTGAACTCACAATATTTTAAAACTGTTAAAATCGGGGCCTTTTGGTGTGACATATCTAGGTAATTTGAAAATAAATTCTTATAATTTTGTTGTGATGGCTTACACATTAAAGGGTTATATAGTGGGGGGGGGGGAAATGGAATAATAAGACAGGCCAATGTGATAACTATTCGAGTGTTATGGTTATTTTAGCAATTTTTAAGTCCATAAATTTTAAGACTATATCATCCCAGAATATGATGCTATGAGTTTTAACTGATGTGAAAAACTCTTGAACTAAGCTATGCACAACTTAACCAATTTTTACTTTTTCACATGTGATGAATAAACAAATTGATTTCCTCAGAGTTTAAAAATGTGGTGTATGAAAGTTGTTTGAGCGAATCTGTCGTCTGCAATGCTCTACAACCCAAAGACGTGGAGCATTTTATAACATTTTTAACAGATTGATATGTAGGTATGTTTTGGTCACATTTCGCAACTTTATTTCATATTTTTGATCACTCAAATTTGGGGAAGAAAAAAAGACTTAAAATTAAAATTATCATAAAATCTGTCAGACACAAACAAAACGTTTTGTTTTGCTAACCAGAATGTCGGTTCAACAGCTATCGGGGAAAAACGCTAAAAAAAATCATTAAAATATTTGTAAAATGTGAAATTTAAACCCAAATCCGTATACAAAATTGCAAGTTAAAAATATTACGGTTTAGGAATACTGGAAAAAAATCTTGACCGCCATCATTTGAAACGTTCGATTATAATGAAATTCGATTGACCCTAAGATTGAACTGACATTTTCTATAACGAATAATTTTGGTTGGTTTTGGGGATAGCCGAGATAAAAAGTTTTTGCACTGTTTGTTGATAGAAAATAACGTTTTTGTTTGGAACCCTATGATTACTTTTCACCAAATTATAATAACTACAAAAATTTACTAATATGCCGTTAAGTAATTAGGAAGGAAATTTAAATATCAGCAAAAACCGTTAATCATAGGCTACATTAAAAAATATGATTCCAAAAGAAGAGGAACATTGCCTCATTTTATAACCCACACGCACATTATAAACTTCTAGCAAGGATCTTGCAGCATTCCATAATAAGGCCTGGTAACTAGTAATTTAACAGCAGGGCTTCTACAAGTTAGTTCAGCAAAAAGCCGACAGGTGGAGTTGTAGCGTAACACGCATTGTACTTTTCTGTTTGTTGTAATTATATATCTTTGAAGATAATGCAACCAGATAATTAAGGAGACCCTTTGTTTTGTTTAGGGTCCAAACTTAGATTATATAATGAACTTCCTAATATGAAAAGCTTAACATGATTGAATCACATACCGTAAAAAGCTCTACGAGGTACCCTTGAGCACTGAACCATTTACTATAATATTTTCATCGTGTTGAAATACCTCCAAAAACTGTTGTATATTTATGAAATTTTTAGGTTAACGTACCGGCACAGTTCTTATTTTGTCTTGTACTATCGGTTTCGGAGAATTCCTCTCTCCAATATCAAGTCACATAAAACCGTGTAGTCATAGCAGAGTTGATAAAATTAAAATTTAAGAAACATCACAATACGCACATTTAAAGGAAGAGAAATGTTAGCTGACCAGTAAGAAGGACCTCTACCCCATAATATTTTGTTTGTTTATTTGTAATTCTAAGTGTTCTGTTAATGCAAATATTTTTATCCGGTTTCTTTAAAATTGAAGGCTACTCAGAAATGTTGTATCTTTTTTTTTAATGCCAAAGCATAACAGAGTTTTATTTTTTTTTCTTCTTACTTCAGCCTCATAAAAATTGTTTCTTGTTATTTATTTATTTATTGAGGGTAAACGCAAATCTGGCACGGTTATAGGGTTACCCATTTGCCCCCAAAAAGTGTATGTAATTTAGTGTTAATTAATACAGTATTATGATTATAAAATGTGTAATTGCATGTATAAGCCAAAATACATTCTTATTATTAATAATATCACACGCTGTCAGTAAATGCAGCCTAAGTCTTTCCCGCTCTTACGTCACTGCTTGTAATTAGGCTAGTATTAAGGTTTAGGTTATATACTAAGTCCCTACAGTAGTTAATATAAAGTCAACAATTGTTGCGAAAAAATGTAAAATTTAGGAAACAGTTGAGTTTGCAATCATCAAACGTCGTCACCAATGACTTGAAGATAAATAAGCCAAGATTTGGAGGTTATCGAAGTCAATCGATCAGCGGACGTAGGTAGAAAACGAGACAGTCGAACGTTCCCAGGGTGCCGTCGACGACATTGAGTTCTTCAGGGAACCAACGACCACAAAGCACTACAATCCGGGAACAGTTAAAAGCTCTAGTAACAAACATGAGCAAACTTCGTGTGTCATTGTTTAATTATTGAACCCGTATAGGCTGAATTATACGAAACGAGACCGAGAGAAAGAGTACTATAATCTAAGTTCTTGTCACAATAATTATTATCTTTCTGGGTTAGAAATAAAATATTGAAATCAATATATATATATATATATATATATATATATATAATTATGGAAATCATAATATGTAAATGTGTATATAAAAGTCAAAACCCACTGACTGATCACGAAATCTTTGGATCCAAGAAGCCTAGACTTATGAATTTTTTAACAAGGTTTGGGGTAGGTCTGTAGACGCGTACTAAGAAAGGGTTTTGAAAATGTTCCACTCGAAGTGTGTTTTTTTACACCTAAAGTATATCTCTGGATCCAAGAAGCCTAGAGCTATGCATTTTTTAACGTGATTTGGGGTAGGTCTGCAGATGCGTACTAAGAAAGGGGTTTGAAAATAATTCACTCCAAGGGTGTTTCTACCCCTAAAGCATATATATAAGTAAAAACCCACCAACTGATCACGAAATCTCTGGATCCAAGAAAGATAGAGCTATGATTTTTTTTAACATGGTTTGGGGTAGGTCTGTAGACGTGTACTAAGAAAGGGTTTTGAAAATGTTCCACTCGAAGCGTGTTTTTTTACACCTAAAGTATATCTCTGGATCCAAGAAGCCTAGAGCTATGCATTTTTTAACGTGATTTGGGGTAGGTCTGCAGATGCGTACTAAGAAAGGGGTTTGAAAATAATTCACTCCAAGGGTGTTTCTACCCCTAAAGCATATATATAAGTAAAAACCCACCAACTGATCACGAAATCTCTGGATCCAAGAAAGATAGAGCTATGATTTTTTTTTAACATGGTTTGGGGTAGGTCTGTAGACGTGTACTAAGAAAGGGTTTTGAAAATGTTCCACTCGAAGTGTGTTTTTTACCCGTAAACCATATCTCTAATATAAGAAGCCTAGAGCTATGCATTTTAAACATGTTTGGGGTAGGTCTGTAGACGCGTACTAAGAAAGGCTTTTGAAAATTTTCCACTCCAAGGGTGTTTCCCCCCCTAAAACAAGTATAAAGTATCTTTTTATTTATGGGTCAATTTTGATCAAAATTGCTGTGTTGATGTATTTGGGCATAATTTATTTCCATAGCACCACCATTAGGGTTGTACTAAAAACATTATTTCTTTATAAAACTATCTCAACTATATATATATAATTTACTGTATAAATATATAATTGAACTACCAAATTAATTACCTTATCTATTGAATTCAATAAATTGGCCATATAACAAATGGTAAATCGGCTTTTTGTAACACTCCTATATGTTTAGTGACATAAGAAAAGTAATAAACATACCATAAACCTACAGACATTTACGGTGTTTCAAAAGTCTGAGAGAATATTACGATTCAGGATTCATATGAAAGAAATAGCGAGAGAGAGAGAGAGAGAGAGAGAGAGAGAGAGAGAGAGAGAGAGAGAGAGAGAGAGAGAGAGAGAGAGACTCATTCAGAGGTAGCAGGACGAAGTGGAGTCAGCCAGATGGACACATAGGATTATCAAAGATCTGTGGAAGTGGCTGGGGTAGAGATGATGGAGAGGTAAGGTTGTATCATTAATTTAAATGTAAGAAGAAGTTCCCGAAGAAGTTTTAAGAAGAATCATACGATAATGTAAGTTCTTTTTGTTTTAACACAGGAAGATGGACGAGAAATTCCCGAAACACGTTATAACGATCTCAAACGATCACAATGGATAAATAATTAATTAGGCCTAATATCAAATATTAAAATAATAATAATCAATCAAAAGTTAACATTAATAAATAATTGTGTGCATGTGTAAATTGAAACAAAACACATGTGGACAAGCAACATTACCAAAAGAGCAGCTGCAAGGTTTAGTTTGGAAAATAACTGTACAAATTGACAAACGTGACAAGGACAAGGGAAAGAAGACATTCTGTTTTACTTAAGAGAAGAAAGTTCGCCGACACAAATAAAAATTAAGTAGAAAACATAACGGAGTTTTGCTATTCAACGCAGCTGCGTGTTGTAAAAAATGGGAACCAAGAAAAATGAGAAAGCGAATTCCTAACGGTATCTCCGAGGGTGAAGCCAGCACGTGTAAGAAAAAACTAACGATTTTTAGAAAGTTAGAGGTCCAATCAGGAGAGGCCTGAGTTTTTAAAAAATGAGATTTAACCAATAAGCGAAGAGGACGCTACACTTGAATTTCGGGAGAGGTGAAATCGAACAGTAAGGAGAGTCAGTCTAAAACTGGGGTTAAGAGCGTGTAGGTCTTGGCTTACAGCTAGGAATCAGAGTAGGAGGTGTTAAGTGTTAAGAATTAACCTGAGGGTTTAATTCTAAGTCATTGGTTAATTTAAAAGACAGAGCCGCAACAAAATTTAGTAATTTATCTTGAAGTTTTGTTAGAATCATAAATTAAATAGAGTCAAAGAGTTTAAATTTCATAAAAGAAGAGGAGAGATCATCGCGTCGAAGTCCATAGTAGTCGAGAACGAGTAAGGAGACTAAACAGAGTTAGCGGAGTATCACCAGAGATTCACCACCAGTCAATGAACCAGTGTTAGCAGCATCCGACTTCCCAGGCTAAGGATACGTTGTGTTGTTGTGCATAGTTAGTGATTTGTGTTGTGTAAAAGTGCCAAAATTATAGCGGACGAGGAGAATTGTTGATAAGTACAAAATTTCATAATAAATAATCATTCGAGTTAGTATTTCACTTTAATTGAGTCATTAAAAGTTCCCATGCCCGAGATAAGAGTCAAGTTTTTTTTTGTATAATTAATTTAAAAGTAAAGTAATTGAGCTAGCCGGCAAAATAAAGTAAATTTGGAAATATCAGTAATTAAAGAAATTTGTCTTGTTTTTTGTTATAAAATTGATAAAGTTAATAAGAACAATTTGGACAAGATCTGTTGAACATTTTGTAGAGTTTTGATTTTATGTAAATTGAATAATCAATTGTAGATTTTAAATTTGTAATCAATAATATTGTGTATTAGAGTAAATTAGTTTTAAAGAATGCAAGTGTGAGAGAATGAAGTAGCCTTAAGATATTTCAATGAATAGATAAATTGAATTGATACTGTTGTTATAAATAATTGTCTTTGCTAATAAATCCTGAAGTTAGTTAAAGGATAAAAACTTGTTTTGTTGAACTAATTTACTTAAACCATCATAATAGTTTTCAAAAGTTTTCAAGAGAATTAAAATAAATTAAATTAAAATAAGATAATCAAAATATAAATAGTATATAACAGCTTGAATGTTATATTTGGTCGCACAACGTGTGGCAAGATAAAATAGATATATAACATAATTCTGTTATGTTATATTTGGCTCACCAACGTGTGGCTTTTGTTTAAAATAAATTGGAAAAAAAAATATTATATAACAAAAATTCTGTTATGTTATATTTGGTCGCACAACGTGTGGCAAGAGAAAAGATATATATATAACAAAACAAATTCTGTTATGTTATAACGTGTAATTGAAGGAAACTTAAAAAGAACTGCTGACGGTGACACCGAAGAAGTAAAACAGCTCACGTCCCATCAAATGTTTTAAACATATTCTTGTTATAAACTGTACCGATCCTAAATGATATATAAAACTTTAAATTCTTTGCAATAATAGTCAACAGAAACATAAACCTGCACTAGGCTGAACTAGGTTAGGAAGCAATGGATGGCACTTGGTGATGTGCCAGAGCAAAGCACTGTCAAGGTTCCTCGGCCAACCTTTGAAACAAAACAGCTGTTCAGTTAATGCGCGAAATATGTTTTTCTTGAGGACCCCATTTGAAAATGTCAACCTGCATCTTATTTGTTGAGAAAACAACTTATGTATGACATCTTAAGCATTCTTACGTTAGTGTTGTTTGTTAATGAAATGGTTTTTAGGATTTTGTCTTTTATGTTCGCTTTACGAATACGTAAAGCTGCGATATCTCCAATGAGACATTAACAGGTATAGAAATCCGTCGAATCTTCAGTTGAAGATATGTTAATCTGATAAATTGTCACCGAGAAGGATTAGTCCATAAAAAACATTTTATCTTCATAAAGACTCAAAACAAATAACACGAAACAATAGTTTAATACGATTCACCCTTTATAACTAGTATAAAAAAGAAATCAATTTTAGAAATGAAATTTGAACATCAACTGTTGTAAACCTACATACATTAGCAACACTTTATTTTTAGAAGCATTGTTTTACTTTCAACAATCATATGATCAGTGTAATTGCAACATCCCTCAAAATAGATTCTCTATGAAATCTTTAAATAGATCATTTCGCCTGTGTTATCCAATATGTTTCCCAATCAATGTTTTGTGATCACTTTTACGATTTGTGATGTTTTTAGAATGACTAGTCAACTTTATAAACACACATTTTAATATACAACAAATGGATGTGAAAGACCATAATTTATTTAAACTAATCAGAAGTATCTTAGTTGGTTTTTTGTGAGTTAATTAATTAAATACGTCACATCACATAAGTATACAACAAAAAGATGTTAAACCAAGGCTAGACTTCATAATACTAAAGAAACACCTCTATCTGTGGGAATAACAGAAACCTTAGCTCTATCCTACGGCCATAATACAAAACTCCGCTCGTTAGAGTTCAAAGTTTTGTTTACTCAAACAAGTGAGCAAAACAGACGACTACCACTCATACAGTCCTTTATCGAATGAACATAACAGAAGTCTCCGCTCTTGCTCTGCTCTATCCAACGGATACAATAAGAGAATCCTCTCTTGTTGGGCTTTATCCAACAAACAACTCAGCTCGTACATGTATTTTAAGAGTTTCAATATAACTAATTACTAGAACTAGGAGTGCCGATGTATGTAGAGCCTTTCGGCACGACACCGACACCCACCCAAGAACAGAAGGAGGAAGGAGAATATCCACTACCACGAGTCCAACCTCAACTGCATGGGTGACGGAGTGAAGCTCCGTCAGGGCTCCCATGCCCCGTGGTACCATTTTCAGCTATAATTGATTTCTCAGCTTCGCCCCGATGCCCAGAATGATCCCGGGCCCGTGATCGTAAACAGACCACCAATTTACGACCACTACGGTTTCGGTGTCCCTTCATGTTCCGCGACGGTACACTCCAGGTTACCTCAGCTCGTGCAGTGCTCTAACATTGGACATAACAGAAGACTCCGCTTAAGCACTGCTTTATAGCACCTGATAGCTAGATTAAATCAACGTAAAGCCGCCATATAAGAATGAAGGCGCATGTTATTTAATTCATATTCAATGCAAAACGGATTTTTATTTCCCATTATCCCATGTTCTCTGTTTAGACAACTTTGAGCAAATTACTGGTAACACAATTAATTTAACTTTTGGTTGACATTTAGGTTATGTTAGGTTAGGTTAGGTTTTATCAATTGTGTATCCTTTGAACAAAAGTTTTCCAAGGCGAGACCACACGATTATGGCAATTAATTAAAGGTACTAATTTGAATAATATGCCCCTTCAAACCAAAGCACCACCAACACACTTTACAATGAATCGTCTTCTCTGACCTAACTATTGTTCAGGTTTTGTTTTCTGACCGAAACTTTTAACTCGTTTTCTTCTCTGACCGAAACCCTGTCTTTTTGGCCAGAGAACACTTTTAGAGTTTTCCTTGATCGAAAAAAACAATAAAATTTTCTTCTGTCACTGAAGATTTCGGGCAGAGAAGATTCGGTCACAGAAAGCCGCACCTTTCTTTCTTGTTTGTCTCCAGTATTTGTTCGCTGTTTGTTATTTTCTCCGAAACTTCTATAATGAAAGTGGAAAGTGAGGTATACAAGAAGAAAAACAATGCCGCAAAAACAATTAATTAATAAATTGTAAAAAAATGCCAAAAGATGCGGCAAAACCGTGATCCATAGGAAGTTTTATTAAAATCGATCGATCTGTTTGTGGTGTTGTGAACTGCAAGGACGTGACAGTAACACAGATAAATGAACAACCTTTTATTTGTACTCAGGGGATTTAACGGTACCGCCATATCATTTATTCTCAAAAATAATTAATTGTATAAAAGTGGGGCATCAAACATATATTTTTATTAAAAAATCACATAACTTTCGCTTTACTGTACTTTATCGATGAGAAATACACAAATTTAATTAAATTGTAAAAACTGTTGAATATAATGTTTATCTCATCCCTAACTTATTAACAAGGAATAAATTGGAATGAATGTTATAAAATTCGACTTTTTATTTTCTAAATACCGTTGATTTGACAAATCCATTCAAACCAAGTATAATGTACGAGATTAATACTAAACAATGTGAATTACCAGGAAAGCTTTGTTCTTCTATGACCGACATAATGGTCCATGGAAAATTTAATGTTTTTGTAGTTCGGTTGAGATAACCTAAACAATTCAAGTTACGGGTAATTAGCAACAACGCGCTAACGCCAAATTAATATCGTCAAAGTCAGCTGATTCAAAAACATTCTTATTTATGTGACAATGTGTTGTTCTGCGCGTTGCCAGATTCAATCACTAAAACGTTGTGCTTTACTTAGAAGTAAGCACAGGGAGTAACGGACCTGTGAACTCTTCGTTAGCATCTGCACGTCCATGCGTGCGCGCGTGTTTGTTTTAACATACAACGGATAAAGATAATAAATTAAAAATTTTGTATAGAGAAATAGGCATTGAATTTGTATTTAAGAAGTAACATACGATATTGTGAGACTCAATATGTGGGTTAGACAGGTGTAGTTTTGTGGGTTCAAGTCTAGAGTGCGCCAATGTAGGAGGAACTGTATTGCCTTCATTAAAAATTTTTTACGCTAAATATCTTGAAAATCATGATTTTACAAAGAATTTCAATTTAAAAGTTATCCATTATCGAAAATTTGAAAACAAAAGAAAAAAATCTAGAGAGAAATGACGAAAATTAATCTATTTGTTTGATCTGTAGAGGAAGAAATGAAAGACGCATAATTTCAAAAATCGCATTTTGGTTGTCAGTTAGTCGAAAAACGCGACATGGATATTTTAAAGTATATTAATACCTAACTTTCTCTGGACTATGTTTCATATGTCGTGGGAAAGTAAAAAGTAAAAAACTAAATTGAAACGTTAGATACTTTACCAGTTTCATTAATCATCATGTGGTTCAATTGCATACCTGGAACAAAAGAAAGAAAAATATAGGTAACATAAAGATATAATAAACTGCTATTTAGATGTTAAATGTAATAAATAAGTATAAGATATAATGTATTTAACAACAAATTATTTAAGAGTAGACTATCACACTATGTTTGATGACGTATCAATAGATCGAAATCTCACTGGGTCCACAGATAGAGGGAAGTACGGAATTACCATCCCTGCATGAGGAAGCCTGCAAGGTAAGTTGAGGCAGGGTACCTGGCTGGAGGGTTAGGGCGATGAATAGCTGGGGTGGCCCGGCCAGTAAATCCCATTAGTCACGCCTCACCGAATACTCCACTTAAGAGAGGAAATGTAATAAATAACCATTATTTAAGAAAATACTTGATACTGTATTGTTAGTTATCATAATACAAACAATTGTGTGTTTGTCCCGTACTAATCGGCCGACTTAAAGTATTGTAACATACTGTTTTGTTATATATATTTTTTATGTATATTTTGATTGCGTTATTAACACAACATAATAATAATAAATAACTCGACACGCAGCTATTACGCTGAAGTGAATGAAACGATTTTCAAATTTTATTTATGTGCGATCTTATAAAAACTTAAAAACTTTAAGTCAGAGGGGCAACAAAAAATAAATAAATACATAATGATTAGGTTATTTGAATTGTAGTCAACTATGGATGGAGGGTTGCTCACAAATTTCGAAGCAATATAGGGTTGTAATATTTCATTTTAAACACCTCTGTGAGATAATAAAAATAACAAAGAAAATTAAATCCTGATGACCTAAAAAAAAATGGCGTCCAAAAGAGTTCTTTCATTTAAGAAGCTAGTACGGAAGATCAACTCAAAGACATATCAATAGATTTTTCTAAATGTTGATACAGTACTCATCTAATATTACCAAACTTTTGAGAAAACACTTTTGAAAAAAGGCTGTATTATTCCATGTAGGGAGAACAGTTTGAACATTTAATAAGAGGTAAACACACATTAAGAGGATGTACAGCACAAATCTAGCTTCGTAAAAAATAAACTCTTTTTGGCCGATATTTTGATAAGGGTGGTCAGAATTTCATTTTCTTGTCTCACAGCCTATACATGTCATTTGAAAGTCCACCCCTCACAATTAGAATAAGCTAAAACTATCCTTTTTTAGGTTTCCTAAAGAGATTGGCGCAAAAATAATACAAATATCTCAAATATTTAAAAAAAATAAGTGGAGATGGTAGTTTCATTTAGCCACCCTTTATAAAAAGTTTTTTCAAAGACAGCGTCCAAGAGAGATTTTCAGTTATTTACTGACAAATCCTGAACTGATATTTTTGGTTGGTTTTGGTGATGGGCGAGTGAAAATAATTGTACAATGTTTTTGCACCATTTTAATTCTGGATTAAAACAGACGACAAGTCTTGAAAAACAATACATCGATTTTTGTTAAGCCGTCTCATAACTTACTCTTTATTACAACTATATACAACACATTTAAAACAATAATTAATTGGGCGTGGGAATAATAATAAAAACACTTCATAAGTTATTTAAGATTAGATCACGCTATTCCACCACAATCAAGGTCAACTTGACGAAATGTTGCAAAATCAAAGGAACAATGATTTGTACAATTCTGAATTGGTTGCGTCATGCTATTATAAGAACTTCTTTTATACACCACTATTAAATTCCCTTATTCTAAAGCACGCACGATAAAGCTATAGGTTGCGTGACTTTTGAATTATCTTATGTCAAAGTATTGTGAAATAGTCTTGATATTTATGTTATCACATCTAAGTAATATATTAAGAGTAAAAATATATTTAATATTATAAAATATTACTTAATATTTTATTCTTAATATACTCCTTCTATTTTATACAATAGCGGACAATCTCTACTTTAGAGATAGTTTAAGACCCAATTTCATTAAAAAAATTTTGTTTAGTTTTAAAAATCCAATAGTTTACCTTGCAGTTAAATTAATAGTATGGATCACCAAGCACAAAACTGGTATAATAGATTTATGTCAGTCCTAGAAGATGAAACTATTGAAAAACCTTTTCAAATTGCCACCATTTTGAAATGAGTAAATGTTTTAAATTATGTCGACGATAGTAGAATATAGAGTTGTTACAACAGAGTTTTTTCATTAATTTTGAGGATTTGTTTTTAAGAATTTTCTTTTTCATACTTTTTGTCGTAAAACACTAGTTGTGTACATTGGGTTAGGCCTACTAAAGGACCATTGTACATAAAATTTGAACAAGATACGTTTTCTAGAGCGTTAGCAAACATAAGCCACACATACACAGAGTGTATTTAACTTTTGAACGAATAACAGCGATATTGAACTGCACATATTATTAAATGGTTTAATTGGACATTTGCCATCTTTTCTGTATATAAATACAAGACGTTTCGAGAGCATAAATCAACACTCGTTATCAAGTGATAAATTTTAATATGTTATTTGTCATCATTTGCGAATATAAATCTAACACACGACTTTTCGATAGTATAAATCAACTGTCGTTATCATGTGATAAACCTAGGATGATGAATAATATTGATCCATCATTATCAACAAAATTTAAAATCAGTACACCTATTAGTCATACTGTACTGCCTTGTTATAAACGCACTATTTGCAAAATGAGGACCTTTAGAGAGTGCAAGTTATAAACCAAGTTATAGAGTGCAAGTTATAGAAAGTCCAAATGTAAACCTATATTTTGTGTTATAGGAACTCCATATCATATCATATTGTAAGATGATGTTATTTTAGGTATTTTAAGATAGTGGGTGTCCAACCCCAAAAGTTATTAAAATTACAGAAATCAGTAGGCCCTACAACAATAAAAATTATGCATCTGAAAAAATAAAATAGAACTAAAACCCTTACAAATCAATTTAATTGGGTTAAAAACTGGTAAAATGTTCTATTGGTATGATCGAACCTTAAAAAAGTTAAACATTTATTAAAAAAAAAGAAAAGAAAATGTCAATCAAATGGTTTTAGAGATTTTATTTTACAAATTTGTTGATGAGTTTTGGTTCTGAAGCTAAAATTTCAACAATTGAACAAAATTTTGAGACCTACTATCTCCTACCTAAACAGGTCATTTCTTTTAAAGTAACAAAAAATTTAAAATCTAAATGTTATTTTATGTGGAATCTGTAATAAAACATATGTTTACAAGGAAAAATTTAACGTAGAACATCTCGAGGTGCCATTTTTAGGCCTGTAAAATTTGTCTGCACACACAAAATACCTTAACCTTATATGTTCTGCTTCTAACTATAGTAACATGTTTCACACAGTCACAGATGTCATCTTCAGGCTAGATATGTTCACGAATAACCTTTAACATAACAATACATGATGTATCGTATATATTTATTACCTAGTAAACGATGATAGCACAAAAATTATAACACACCGAACACATATTACATCAGAAAACAGTTCCTAGGTTAAAAAAAAACAAATAAACAGCACAAAAACATTCTCACTCGCCAATCCATAAAACCAAATGAAAAAACTGAACAACACAATTCGTCACCAAATATTATAGTTATGTACTGTACATGTCGGTGAAAAGGTGAATTAGAGTCATGGGCATCATCTTTGAAATATATATATATATATATATATATATATATATATATATATATATATATATATATATATATTTACATAAGAACTTAAATTTGTTTTGCTTGTGATATAAACACGTTTTCAGTGGATGTCATATTTGATTAAAATCTAGCTAATGATGGCGGTGAAATTCATCGGTATTTCCCCCAAATTATTCCTTAATTGGTTTTTTTGCGATTTTTTCACAAGGTCATTAATCTTATTTTTTCTAGATGTTCAATAAGCACTGTGGTGAATGTGAACAACATAAAAACACTGAAACCTCTACCACAATAACACACATACAAATAAAATAAAATTTGTGTGCGTGTTATTGTACCAAACTAGTGGTAGGGGTTTCAGTGTTTTATATTGTTATTTCTTACAGTAAAAAATATTTCATAGAGGAATTAAGTCTTTTAGAACAGTCCCATGACCGATTTTTCGGATTCTTCTGATAACTGACGAACCAGAATTTTTGGAGAGATGGCGACCAATAGATTTTGTTCGATCCTTAGAGGATAAACTTGAGTGAAATTTGATAAAATCCGTTGTTTTTCTTTCTTATCGCAGCTACCCCCAAATTTAAAATCATTGAAATATGTCAATATGTGTTTATATATTAAAATAGAGACAAAGTTATGCTCTAGAATAGCTGACACACGCGACAAGCATTATGGCATACTTTTAGGATTTGGGAGACTTCTAAAACGGATTAATCCAAAAACCCGATTAATCAATTTTTTTTATTCATTCCATAACAAATTTTAAACTAAATATATCTGAGACAGTAAATTTAACACGTTTCAATACATATCTAATGTTCGTATACGGTATATACGAAATTTGGTAATACAAATTAACACCTTAAGATTGTTTGCCTATTTAGAGATAAAACTATCTTCGAATGTTAACATTGCAGTTCAAATTACAAGACCTGCAATGAGTGGCTGCAGTGCGTCATACTGTCATGGGCAATACGAACACACCCACCCATCACAGTGAGTTATTTCCTTTTGTAATCGTTATTTGTGGTTCTTAATTTCCGTTCAAACTTACAAAAAGTTTTAGATTATATTATTTGGGATACGTTGTACATTTATTGACTAGTTTATGTGCTACTGAACACCAACTTAAGTCGAGTCTTGTTGTTTTTATAAACCTCTCTCACATCATTTATAGTCATTACTAGGACAGTCAAATTAGATAAAAAGTGACATTTTAAAAACATAAAGTGTAGTTTGTAGTAGCCAAAAACCAATCCTACCACCTAGTTTCTACAGCAACATCATTAGAAAATAGAAAAACTTGTTTTTGTTTCGTTTCGTAAATGAACTAGATTTTAATGTATTATAAAGTAAAATGTTACAGGAGCAAAGTTGTTTCATTTAAAATTAGCTATAAAATGAATTAGTAATAAGGGGGGGGGGTTTAGGCTGCGTATGTAAAACCAAGGGTTCTATAATTTCACGCGAGTGTCTATCCGTTTAGTCTATCTGTAAGTCGCAATCAGTCTACACAGACAAGAGGATAAATCCTGTATATTTCAAACTTTGCATGTGTACTCTTTGTATTGTTCCACGTACTGTATAGGAAAAATATAGCGGTAACAAAAAAAAATAACCTTGGAATAGTTGAAGGGCAAAAATCATCTAGTTAATTTTGTGTGGGGTATCAGATAAAACTATAAGTTATTACGATTACGAATATGTGTTTATTTGACGAAATAAAATTAATATGTTGGGCGCTTGACCAAACGTAAAGTGTCAGATGTCCCTCCCTTCCAGTAACTAAAAAAAAAAAAATTGGATTTAAAATTAAATTGCAGAGCGAAATATATATTAAAGTTTTTTGTATGACGAATACAACTTAATTTAACCACACACCGAGAAATGCGTAGCGTATAAGTTTGATAAGTGGTTTTATGAGATGTGAAACAAACAATTCAATAATGTATGTAAGTTGTAACCAGTTTACATAGACAAAACGATAAATCCTACATATTACAAACTTTGCATTTATAGTCTTTATACTGTCCCACTTATAGAAAATTATATCGGTAACAAAAATGACCATGGGGTAGTTAACGAGCAAAATGTATAGAATTGAAAATTTATTATTGGAAATATAATGCGCGGGGTAATAAATAAAACTAGAAGTTATTCTAATTACTAACATGTATGTTTATTTGACAAAGAAATTTATTTGGCGCAAGACATCTTAAACGATTTCCACCTTAAAACACTCACCCTGTAAAGTCGTGTAGTAAGCACACGTTTGATCCTTTTATTTGACTATTTTTTACCAAATTTTAGAAAAATCACAGATGAATACAAAAAAATGTACGCTGATTACAAATGTTAATATTTTGTAAGTAAAACTAATTTCTCTATACAGTTAAATTTACTCCCTTTAATCCGTTAGAAACAAGTTAATCCATAAAAAAGCCATTTAATATATTTTAAAATGGTGTATCCAAAACCGGAAGAATGGATATTTATTATATGTATTTGGATAAACCAAATTATACTTTGAAAAACTGCAGTTAAATATATTTTTAAAGACAAACCTTTGACAGGCGTGCCGTTTCTTCCATTCCGTATTTTGTTTAATAACAACAGAGATTTATAGTTTATAAACTACATATAAACAAAATGCGAGAATTATAATCAACAATTTCTTGAAAAATACACATAGATGTAGGTTTAAACAAAATATATATTTTTAAATATAAATAATTTAATATTCTTTTTGGTGAAAAACTAAGTTAGTAACATTTATATAAATGTATATGAAGATATGTAGCATCTTCATGTACAATTATAATTTTATCCTGATAATCTAAACAAAATAAATTAAAAATAAAATTTCCAATTGGAATCGTCATTTTATAAAATCAACTCAATTACAAATTTGACAACTTTTGTGGCTAACACAACTTCCGTCTTTTACAGTAGTGTGCACTACTTAGATAGTTCAACGTGCTCATTCTGCCTAATATGTAAAAATGCGGAAGCCAATGCTATTGTGTTTTGATCTGGTATTCTGAATCTGTCACATGTTCTGGCAAAAGTATTTACGTTAAGCCTAGTTGTCCTTGGAAAATGTAGGTATGGTGAAAGGTCCAGGTACAATCTGAAGCTCAGGATCTTCATCCTAATCTGAAGTGTGACTCAATTCAAAATTATCTTCCTTTCAAAACCTCTTTTGCATACTTTTTCATCTTTCTTTCTTCTTTTCTTTTTTGTAAAGTATTTTTAGTATCAACACCACCAATAATCATCAGTCTATTAATTTTTGGACCGTCAGCCATTCTTGAAACCTTCTTGTCCAACTAAATTGTGCAAGAAATAAAGTCACAGCACTTACAAGTGGCCAAATAACAGTCTAACTAATTATAAAATGAGATTGCTTAGAGAGCAAAATAGTCACAAATAATTGATCTAATTAATGGATTTTTATCGTTAAACAAACATCTTAGATGCATAAATGATGCAAAGAGTGTGTATAAATGTAGTGTAGGCCTACATACATATAGAGTTATATAAATGAAGTAAACCTTTTCTAAATAGTGTTCTAAAGGGTCTGATCGCCTAAACGTGCTGGTTATAGGAGAGGGGTTGGTCGAGGTGTTACAAACACATTTAAAAATACAATATATACCACACGATGTAATGTTCGAATAAGATATGACAAAGACGGAGCTTTGGAGGTAATTAGGCAAAATAAACCAGCAAACCCCACCTACGTCATTGACGATTTGGCTCAAAAAGGTGGACACAAAGTTGTTCGACTACCACTTTAGTATTGAACTATCACTGAAGATGTTCATGATAGCGACGAAGAGTCAGAAAATGGTGACGGGCGTTGTTTTCTGGACGACATTAACCAGGACATTGACGTGTACGAAGAAAGTGATATGGACATATCTTTAAACGGAGTTTTGCCACTTTCCCCTATTCAAGAACATATGTGTTAAACATTTCTGATTATTAATATAAGTAAAGGTTATAAATTGTGATGTGTTATGCACGTATAATAAAAATTCAAGTATGCCATGATTAGACTCCTCTTTACATTTAATTTGTATTAAATAAAATGCAGGTATTTAACAAAAATTGCTTTCTTTCCTTATTCATATTTCTACGAATGTAAGTTACACCCTTTTATAAATCACTAACTACAAACTGCCTTAATATCGTAGTTCTGCATAAAGGTTTTCAATTATTAATTTGAAAATATTAATTTATTATTATACGAATTATTTATCTTATTTACCAATTTATTTTTATCAGTTTTTTTAAATGTTAGCGGTGTGACAACAGTGTCCGCACCACCACGCACACGGGCCCGCTCGCCCCAATAATAAAGCAGTTATAAACAGACCAAAACATAAACAGACTATAGTATGACTCAAACACAAATAGCAGTAGAGTATAGAGTTAGTTTATGTGGATTTAATACGATAATTAGGCAAAATCTTGAGGTCTGTACAATTTCGCCCCACGAAAGAGTCACTGTGAACGAAAACGTAAAACCTTCTTAAAAGATGATGACTAATCCCCATAAAAATAATTTTAGTTATAAAATGAGGTAAAAGTATCTGGTAAGATAATTCACGATTCGTGTATAGAAAAGAAGGCTTGTTGAAATGTGGTCGCAAGGCGCGTAGGTTTATAAAAAAAACTTCGTACATATGCTATGAAGAAGCAAATGCTTATTTAAGCTAGAAAATACAAATATTGGAGGGTTGAGACTTGGATAAAGCTTCTTTTCCCTGACGAGAGTCATTTTATGGTTCAGGGTGTAAACGTATCACATATGCGAAGAAGCGATGGTGAGGGGGTGTCACCAAAACACATCAAACAAGTTGTAAAGCATCCTTTGAAGAAGATATTCTGGGGTTGCTTCTCCTACTTTGGACCTAAAACTTAATATCCATTTCTATGATAAATACATCACAATATTGGAAAACCCAATATCAGAATTTCAAAAAAAATGCAGAATCACTTAGAGTCGACAAAGCTGCTTTTCAACAAGATTTAGCCTCCTTATCAAATGAACCAAATCATTGTAAAGCTTCTCATCAAAGATTAAGTTGTTCATGTCCCAAAGAATGATGTAGTGTTCGAACTGACCTGGGTATTTACCAGGTTTGAAGTCAATAGAGAGTTTGTGGGCCATAGTGAAGAAAAGACTGGAAAAAATGGAGTTGTTTATGACCAAGAAGTGAAAGAAATATCTTAAACAAAAGTGGACACATTAAATATTAAAAAATACTGTACTAAACCTTGTAAATTCTTTAAATATAATAAATATGTAATATTTAAAAATAGCCTGTTGTTCACATTAATTTGCACAGACTGTATAAAAGTGAGTATTACCATTGAGTTTTTATCCCTTGCATTTCTTATGGGAGAAACTTTAGGGATTCTTATCGACGTTTTGTAAATTTTTATCTTGACACATATTACTTGATAAATAAATATTAACATATTATGATAAATATATGTGTGTTGAAAGGTATTTAAACAAAGCCCAATCCTGTTTCGCTACTGTCATAAGATCGCTCAAAGTTTAAATCTTACATGATTTAAATCGGGTGTTTAATTTTTATATTAAATGTTGAGCTTGACTTATGAGAAAAATTAACCACAGTATAACAAACACACAGAACACAATTCTCATAAAAAATACGCCTAAGTATCAGACGCGATTCAACGACAAGGTACCAACGCGTTTCAATGAAGAGGACGACCTTGTCGTTGAAACGCGTCTGATACTTAGGCGTATTTTTTATGAGAATTGTGTTCTGTGTGTTTGTTATACTGTGGTTAATTTTTGTTTTGGCAATTATTCCTAAACGTAAATTTTTATAGATATTTTGACCATCGGTACAGATAATTAATTTTTTACAATTACTAAAATTTGAGCAAAATCGTTGGAACTTATTTTGAGAAATGTCAATTTTTGTTATGTTGTAATGTTTTATCGATAAACCACAAACCGGAACTTTTGGGGAAATGGCAACCAATACGTTCTTGTATAGCTCATTAGAAGTTATATTTTAGCAAAACCGGTTAGAGCCGATTTTCGAAAAAATGGTAAATGGAATTTACGTTAATACATGAAATTTGATCGAAATACTCCGTTTGGAATGTACACCAACTATGAACAGACATTACCAAAACCACTTTTTAGAGTAAAAACGGATATATCTGCGAAACATCTATTTTTTACCCATTACATAACTTTTTCTATATTAAGTATATATTTACAAAAGTAAAAAATATTTGGAAAAGCGTATAGCCTATATAAAAGTTACACAAAACAAAACAAAAAATAGAATGAAACCGCGCTTAAAACGTCAGTTACAAAAGTAAATTTTACTAAAAATTTATTTAACATTTCTGACTCGGGAGTTGTTGGCAGTCGGGGTTGGCACTGATCTGCCGGGAGGTCAATCGATCTACGGAGGAGGGATTAAACCGAGGCAGAGTCTTTACCGGATGGGAAAACGTTAGCAGGATGCTGTGACGAATCAAGTGAAGAGGACCTACTGCAGATGATCACGATAGCTCAGATAATAGAAGGCGAGCAAAGCCTCGTATGTAAAGAAATAGAGCAAATCTTAAGAATTTTTAAATTTATCTTAATCTTGGATGTTCTGATCGGCTTAAAATATTTTATTGATAGATTAGCTTAAGATTACATGTGTTTATAAATGTCAAAATATCGCGGGAGAACATTAATATAAATCTATATATACATTAGAATGTTATGCTTGTATTAGAGAGAATTTAAATTAAGATTGTAATATTCATAACATTAAGATCCTGGATTTTTGAATACAAAGACTTTAAGTACCGAACCATTGTTTGCTTAACTCATTGTTGATTCCCAACACAAGAAAGACCCTCTTCTTTATTTGGTGGGGATTATTTTAAGAACTTTCTCTCCGATATTTTAGTTTCAATATAAAATATGCCATTAAAGGACATTAAAGGATTATCTATCGGTTATACCCTTCCTAAACTAAATTTTTGACGTCCCTGCTAAGGATCATATATCCACACAATTAATGGATCACAAATCAGATCATTCTAAAATTGTAAAAATAAAAACTAATATTTTAAAAAGTTTGTGTATATATTAAAATCGTTATCTTATGATATCGAACAATAATATCAGTTGTATCGAAGTAAAACATTGGTTACCAGAGAGCTGTCTAATTGGTACTGTACATGTGTTGCACTTCTGACAATAAACAGACTTGCAACAAAGTGCTTTGGGAACGAGAAATGTTTCTATCTCAACTTGTAACAAGGTTTGTATTCTTTTGTACTATCTTGAGATAAATATAATTAAGTGCGAAAGATCAAATAATAATATATGACGTAGGCCGTGGCTACACGGGTCAAACAAGCAAGATTATTAACCCAGCCAATCTCTAAATCAGACCTCTACTTTGATATACAAGCAATATAGTAATCTTTCTTTTAGGTTCAAAAAAATTTTTTTTAATAATAAATAAACGGTGCTAGAATATTGTACAAAATTGTCAGTTCGGTAGTTACAAATAGAAAATCAAAATGAACCATGTGAAAAAAAAGGTCAATGCCTGTGACAAAAAGGTCAATGCCTGTGAAAAAAATGTCCTTGCCTGTGAAAAAAGGTCAATCCCTGTGAAAAAAGGTCAATGCCTGTGAAAAATAAATAAACGAAATCGGTAGAGCTGATTTTGAGAAAATCGTAATGTGCGTAAGTTTTTTGCGGGAACTACTCTCAAATTTTCAATTATCGAAAAATGAAATAAAAATCCGAAGACATGGTCAAAATATGGATACATAGCAAATTAGATTAAAATTGATCCACGCTACTGGGGTGTATAGAAGAGGATGATGAGGCCCATTTCCACAGAGGACAGACATTTCAAAAACCATTCAAAACTGTATATTCGCAAAAGACTAGATAACGATGTTTTGACCCAGCACATAATTTTCCCTATACTACCTACACGTGAAAAAGTAGAAAGAGCAAAAATTGGGAAAAATTGGATAAAAATCGTATTAAAGAGAAACTTAATGTTTCCACCAAATTTGCTGAAATTCGTAACAACTGAGACCAATAAATTATAGGAATCGACTAATAATCCAGCATAAAATTTGTGTGGCTTTTAAAATTATAAACCGTTGTAAAATTTGGTAAAAACTGATCAAATATTTCATCAAAATTTATCTTCCGAGTAAAATTTTCTTTATAGAGACCTCTTCAATTAGTATGGGTCACATTTTGGCCATATCTTGACGTTATTTTTATTTTTCTTCATAACTCAAAATTTGGTAGTTTAACGAATTTGATTGACAATTAGGGCCTACTAAAATGTAACGTCTCAACAAAACGAGGCCGCCTTTTTAAAAAAAAATCCAATTCATGAGTTATAGATGAAAATCGTTTAAAATACTTAATTTTTGAAAATCAGTTTTAACCGTGTTAGTACATAAAAAGTCTTTTAGGCTGAGGTGTTAGGGGATAAATCCTATTTCCAAAATATTAATTTTTTTAAATGTTAACCTATTGATATAACCCCCCCCCCCACATTTTCCCGCAGTTTTCGTCATATCGATTTCAGATTAAATGAAGTTTGTGTGTAATTACTTATAGGCCTACTACGTTTTGTGATGCTTTGAAATATTTGGTCGCCATCTTGAATCCGCCATATTGGATTTGAGTCAATTTTATCAAAATCTCAACACGGTGTTTTGATACATGATTTAACATAGTTTTTCAACTCCGAGTGCAGTGGTGTAAATATTTTTTTTTGATATCTCACCTCTCTCCAGTTATTCGTAAAAAAACCGTAGGAAATGTATGAATTTGATTTTATTGGAATACTGCACATTTAATGTTTTAACTGTGTGAGACCCATGTTACTGCACTAGATTTTCATTTCCACGCCAATGGAACATTTAAAACTCATATTACATCATAAAACTACTTTAAAATGGTTTAAACTGCTTTTTAAATAAGAAACCAAGAAACTCATTACTAATGATAAATCAAGTTGTACAATTATACTGTATTTATATTTTAATAAATATAGTAATAAAATTTCATATAGCTTTAAAAATATAAAATAGATAAAAACTACAATTGCCAGTCGTATACTGCAATTTACAAGACCTCGATTTTATAGCCAACAGTAAATGGGTAGTTGAATACACGGGTGTCATGGACGTATATTCCACAAAACAATAACTTAGAAAAGAAGTAAGCCAGGTTAATGGCGTAGAACAAAACGGCCTTGAATTGAACAAATTAATATAAATTGAAAGTACTGTATATCCACCCCATTCAATTCAACATAAAATCGCTATTTTGAAATAGTTAAGAATAATATTTTTTCCTGGTAATGAATGTTATTATTATTATTGTTATTAACAACTATAATATCTAAAAAATAATAATAAATTAGTTCTTGGATAATTATGGGAGTTGTAGGCATTTACCAAGGAATAATAATTTAGTTTTTCATCAATAACTCGATTATCAGTTGACGTGGAGAAAAACAAATTTCAAAATTCCGTTTTGTTTGTCGTCAGAAGTTCTTCCTAAAACTAACGGCTTTCGAGATATTCGAATTGAAATTGTCAAACGACCGCCATTTTGAAAACATGCAAAATAAAGCTTTCGTTTTTAGTAAACTTGTGTAACGTAATATTTGTGTATGATAAAAATTGCCTTTTGGAGTGGAAAAACCCAACCAACTTCAAAATCTTTTGGCGAAAATCGGGGAAAATGTTGGAGTAAAAATTCGTTTAAAACGAAAGCCATTATAGAAACTGTATTTTTCTATTTTTCGGTTAGAAAAACATCCAAGATATTTCAAAAATAAAACCGTACAAACTTCGTTCAAAAATAATCATATCCTTTAAATCCAATACCCAAAAGTTGGTCTCTTGGGCCTTGTAGGAAGTGTTAAATTGTATATCAAGAGGTCTTTCCCAGTAGGGTAAGTTTGCTTAAAACAGTTGTTACACAGGTTTTCTAAACCTATTATAGTTTATAACACTAGTTTCTCGGCGTCGCCTCAGCCCTACCTTCTAGATTATCTCTCCTCTCGCTTCGCTCGGCCTTGAGTCTCCAATCACTATGCGGGTGCGGTGCTCGGCCACTCAGGTTCTCGTAACTATACGAATATCACATTTTATAAGAGGTTAGGCTTCGAAATCACATTTTCGACAATAACTTCGCAGAGACATGTGGGGTAGCTACCATTACATGCAGAATTGAAATCTGAGAGTTTTAATCTATTTTAGTAAGTAACACGTATATAACAGACGAGATAGGAGAGTGTAAAATGGTCGGCCATATTAACATTTTCAATCTGATTTTACTGAATATCATTAGAGTTTTATATGAGCATATTATAGTTTATGTTCTTGTGAATATTGTGCTTACAGACAACGACGTCTGCGCTGAAAATCACTTTTTTCTATTTTCTATGAAACGTGAAAATCAGTCACAAAATGATGGTCGAAATTGTGTACGATTACCAAATTTGACATAGGCTATACTTCCTGCATTCACAATACTGGGTTAGTAATAATGAATATAACCAGAAAGTAAAAACTACGTATGCAATTCGACTGCCAGGATAACACAGTATTCACTGTAATCATGAAGTATCCACAACCATTTTGGTTAACAATTGGAATTAACAATCCAACTTTTTATAATCTTAGTTCCAGTATAGAAAATGCTTTTTGGTGTTTTGTTATCCTTTCCTGGGAGGAGCTGAAAGAAGGGACAACATCTTTACTGTAAGAGGGGAGGGGTCGTGCGATAGTTTACTTTATTCAACAGTTAAAAACCGGCGTTCTTATTGAATGACGCTAATGTGTTGATACAAGATTATCATGCAACACGTATCAATACCACTTTCTGTAATTATAACGGCTTTTTATAATAGCTTTAAAAAATAATTAAAAATAGTTCCATCATTAAATTTAATAAAAAACCTAATTTTGCCTAAATTTTCAGCTCAAAGAGTCGTTGTTCAGCGACTGTTTGAGGCATTGTTAAAGACCGTAAATGTTGACACAATCAAGATGAACGAAAGTTTTGTTGTCCAAAATATTGCCTAAACTTGCAATCAACTGTATTTGACCTAATAACAACATAGTACAATACTATCCCCTGATGTTTCATTATCATTCAATTAAAACAGTAATTTACTTTGCTAATTCTAAGTTAAAGTCGAGTTGTGGAACTTTCTTAACACTGCATTCAACAATCAAACATAACAATTTGCCAGAATATTTTTTTCTTTTAATATCTAAGCGACAGTAATACTTTGGTAACACAACGAATATTTAAAGGAGAATAGTTTAGTTCAAAACTAATGACAGTAACATTATCCTGTAGATGATAAATATAAAAGAAAATCAAGGCAAGAACAAGAATGAGCAAGTATTCTTGAATGTGAGGCAGTTTATGCAAAGTTTATATACCATTCCCCAGTAATTATTTACAAACAAGAAAAGGAAATCATCGTTAAAACAGTGTTAGTTTACAACTGTACACATGAATATAATTTGCAGGATTTTAGCTTGAATGAAGTTAGCAAGTTCTAGTTGTGCTGTCTTTTCAACCGAACCTTGAAATGTCAACTGATCCTACCCATAGGAGTATTTTAGCAACAGTTTTGGTTAGTTGTACTTTATGGGTTATTGTAAACATTCTATAGGTCTCAAAATTTAAGTTCAAAATGCCTTTGAAATTGTATCGTAAACTTGGTCGAAGTTCAAAATCACATTAAAAAAATGATTCATGGATTAAAAATTTACCTGTAAGGTCGTCGTATTAATATGAGAATTATTACTTCAAAACAAAATTGTTAAACAATATAAATTTAACAAAAGTCATAAATAATAGTTATAAAAAGCCGGAATTTATAGTGCATACCGGAAAATTTTCATGAAAAAAAATCTGTGTTAGGTAATTTTTTTTTTTTTTAAGTTTAGCCATCAGAGGGAATCTTTACATGGCAAGTTTTTTTTATTGCCAATTTTACGTGCATCCGGTTTAGTTTTTTAAATATACCTCGGCTTAATCAGATCGAGGAGGAAAAAGGTTTTAAATTGTTCTTAATGAATGTCTCTATAAAACTGTGTAGGCATCACAATTTATGGATAATAAATTGAAAATTCGTTAAGAAAGTTTTTCACTTACACAAAAATTATAAACAACTGTAATTGGTAATGTTTGTTTTTTAATCTTTGGTTTGACTGCGTATATTTTTAATATTTCGGAAAATTAAACTTTCATGACGTGTGCCAAATTCGGTTTGAAAGAACAGTTATATATTTTTTATTTTTTGAATTAGCAATCGAATAGGTAAAAGTATCGTAAATCAATAAATATTAATTAAATGTTTTGCTTTTGAACGTACTTTTCTCCCTTTTCTTCTTAAACAGAGTTCAACAAAAATCTGTTTATATAATTAGGTATAAGTTGCAGAGAAGTTCGAGAGCACGTTTCACATAAGAACACAATAAAGAAGAAATATTTTAATTGTTATACACATGAGCTTTCTATGAGCTTAAACTACATCTATACTCTATAGTTAAAAAACAAAACCTCTATGATGTTTTGCCCAAAAATGATCGGGAAATCAAAATATTTAACTTTTTTGTTAATATCTTAAAACAAAACATTAATCTATAACTATTAATTATTTTAAAAATTCGTTTAAGTGAATCTAATTTAAAAATTGTTACAGATATCCATTTTAGCCAATTGTAACATGTTTTAAATCGTTCTGACTTAGAAGCCGACACACACACACACACACATACACACACACACACACACACACACACACACACACACACACACACACACACACGATTCTAATTTGCTACGCTTTTGCTATAAACACATCCTCACCTTAAGTATTGATTATAATCAAGCTGTTTAATGATTGATGTTGCAATTTATCACACGGGTTTGTGTAATTAATATCGTATTTCACTAAACTTTATAAACGAATCGGTAGAATCAATTTTGAGAAATTAAACATTAAATAACAGGCACAGTTATAGTTTAGTTATTGTAGCTAACGTAACACTGAGGATGGCGACTTTGTCGTTGACACGTGTTTGATTAAGTAAACGTAATTTTTGTGGTGTGACCCTGTGTTCGAGTTTTATTCTATCTAATATTATCTCACAAGTCAAGTTCAATATTTATTTAATAACAGTTTTATTTGCCAATTTTTTTTGTTCTTTAGCGATTACTCACAAACCGGAAATTTGGCGACCAATTCGTTCCGTTTGGGTTCTTAGACCTCAGTAAAATTTAATCAAAATCGTTGGAGTCTCGTTTGGGCTCGTAATTTTGTCTTTTCTGTGGCAGCTACCTCTAAATTTTGAATTATCAAAAAATGAAAACACTTCTTCTGAGATATGGTTAAAATATGTCCACTGCCAAATTTTATTAAAATCAGTCGACACGTTTGGATTGTAGATCACTGAACAAACGAAAGACTGATAACATTTAAAAAACTTTTTTTTTTTGACTCAGAGGATCTTAAAACGAATTTACTGCAAGAAAATAGACATCGAATTTGATCCATCACATAAAAACTTTCCCACCTAAAAAGTATAAATGAATTGCCTTGTTTCCACTTTTTTTGTAAGACATGAAAATTTCCAGTATGTGACTCCATTATTAATTATTACATTTTCAATATTCGTTGGATATGAAAAATAATGGAAATCAATTAAAATGGTGGATGTTTGAAACAGTTCCTCCTACCATATCCAAAAGTTTCATAAAAGCGTATAGTAGTTTATTTTGTGATTGTGCTAATCCGCACAGTTTATTATCACGATGAATGTTTGCAGTCGAGCAGACACATTAAACACTAAAAGCAATTCGCCCCTACCATGTTTGAAGCGTATTTAATTAGTGTTGAATTTCCGCGAAATGTACATAACGACAAGTAAGTAATCAACCCAAAAATCGTACATCCGGTATGGATTGATAGAATGTACGTGTTGCTAAGGTGTTGCCATGGTAATTCTATTCAACCCTAGACGTATATTTGTATCGTTGAAATTAATTTTACAAAAGGAAGATCAATGAACGTGTGTTCGACAACACATTTCCATGTTATTATAATAAAACATATAAATACAAACTTTGAAGTGTGTTCCTAGAGTTTTCCTCTAAGTTAAAGATTATCTCACCAAAAACTTTACGGAAAAAAATAGATTTTTGTTTAAAGTTATGAAATTACAAATACTGGCAACAAAAACGTATGTCACAGAATTTCTGACCGCCTGCGATTTGAAGACATGATTTTTCGTTATTTGATTAAGGCTAGATTATTATAATTTAGATGTATGGCTGGGAAAAGGTTTTTTTTTTTTTTATAAATAGGCGTTTTAGACTATAATACAGCACAATGTGTATAGTGTTAGGAAAGTAGCAAGTCTCGTATCCACAGAAGTAAAAACATTTGCAATAGAAACAAAATGCTTTATAACACTTAATATACAACTTACAAAGACAACGAACCTTTAGTATTAAATGTTGAAATAAAAATGTTAGTAGTTGTGGAAACAATTGAGTGTTATGTTAAGTATGTGTATTTTTTATAATTTGATAGATAGCTGTGTCGAAACTGTTTCAACTTGTTGTATAGCAACAGTTTTAATGATAGAATAGTATACAACACCCATCGTCCATACAGACACTACCTTGGGGTAGTAACTAACTATATCTAGTTCAAAACAGAAGTAAGGAAGAGTGGGGTAGGGGAAGCCCTGGTTAGCCTATATCTACACATCATTCTTAGTGATTTTAGCCCTGGTTACACCTACACATCATTCTTAGTGATTTTAGCCCTGGTTACATCTACACATCATTCTTAGTGATTTTAGACCAGGTTATATCTGCACATCATGCTTAGTGATTTTAGCCCTGGTTAGCCTATATATACACATCATTCTCAGTGATTTTAGACCTGGTTATATCTACACATCACGCTTAGTGATTTTAGCCCTGGTTACATCTACACATCATTATTAGTGATTTTAGCCCTGGTTACATCTACACATCATTCTTAGTGATTTTAGACCTGGTTATATCTACACATCATGCTTAGTGATTATTTTAGCCCTGGTAAGCCTATATCACCACATCATTCTCAGTGATTTTAGGCCGGGTTATATCTACACATCATGTTTAGTGATTTTTGACGTGGTTATATCTACACATCATGCTTAGTGATTTTAGCCCTGGTTAGCCTATATCTACACATCATTCTCAGTGATTTTAGCCCTGGTTACATCTACACATCATTCTTAGTGATTTTAGACCTGGTTATATCTACACATCATGCTTAGTGATTTTAGGCCTGGTTATATCTACACATCATTTTCAGTGATTTTAGGCCTGGTTATATCTACACATCATTCTTAGTGATTTTATGTCTGGTTATATCTGACACATCATTCTCAGTGATGTTAAGTCTGTTTATATCTACACATCATTCTTAGTGATTTTAGACCTGGTTATATCTACACATCATGCTTAGTGATTATTTTAGCCCTGGTAAGTCTATATCTACACATCATTCTCAGTGATTTTAGGCCGGGTTATATCTACACATCATGTTTAGTGATTTTAGACGTGGTTATATCTACACATCATGTTTAGTGATTTTAGCCCTGGTTAGCCTATATCTACGCTCATTCTCAGTGATTTTAGCCCTGGTTACATCTACACATCATTCTTATTTATTTTAGACCTGGTTATATCTACACATCATGCTTAGTGCTTACTTTAGCTGGTTAGCCTATATCTACACATCATTCTCAGTGATTTTAGCCCTGGTTACATCTACACATCGTTATTGATTTTAGACGTGGTTATATCTACACATCATGCTTAGTGCTTATTTTAGCCCTGGTAAGCCTATATCTACATCATCATTCTCAGTGATTTTAGGCCGAGTTATATCTACACATCATGTTTAGTGATTTTAGACGTGGTTATATCTACACATCATGTTTAGTGATTTTAACCCTGGTTAGCCTATATCTACACATCATTCTCAGTGATTTTAGCCCTGGTTACATCTACACATCATTCTTAGTGATTTTAGACCTAGTAATATCTACACATCATGCTAAGTGATTTTAGCCCTGGTTACATCTATACATCATTCTTAGTGATTTTAGACCTGGTTATATCTACACATCATGCTTAGTGATTATTTTAGCCCTGGTTAGCCTATATCTACACATCATTCTCAGTGATTTTAGCCCTGGTTACATCTACACATCATTCTTAGTGATTTTAGACCTGGTTATATCTACACATCATGCTTAGTGATTATTTTAGCCCTGGTTAGCCTATATCTACACATAATTATCAGTGATTTTAGGCCGGGTTATATCTACACATCATGTTTAGTGATTATTTTAGCCCTGGTTAGCCTATATCTACACATAATTATCAGTGATTTTAGACCTGGTTATATCTACACATCATGCTTAGTGATTATTTTAGCCCTGGTTAGCCTATATCTACACATAATTATCAGTGATTTTAGACCTGGTTATATCTACACATCATGCTTAGTGATTATTTTAGCCCTGGTTAGCCTATATCTACACATAATTATCAGTGATTTTAGGCCGGGTTATATCTACACATCATGTTTAGTGATTTTTGACGTGGTTATATCTACACATCATGCTTAGTGATTTTAGCCCTGGTTAGCCTATATCTACACATCATTCTTAGTGATTTTGGCCCTGGTTACATCTACACATCATTCTTAGTGATTTTAGATCTGGTTATATCTACACATCATGCTAAGTGATTTTAGACCTAGTTAGCCTATATCTACACATCATTCTTAGTGATTTTAGGCCTGGTTATATCTACAAATCATTTTCAGTGATTTTAGGCCTGGTTATATCTACACATCATTCGTAGTGATTTTATGTCTGGTTATATCTGACACATCATTCTTAGTGATTTTAGGCCTGGTTTACTGCACACCATTCTTAGTGATTTTAGGCCTGGTTATATCTACACATCATTTTCAGTGATTTTAGGCCTGGTTATATCTACACATCATTCGTAGTGATTTTATGTCTGGTTATATCTGACACATCATTCTTAGTGATTTTAGGCCTGGTTTACTGCACACCATTCTTAGTGATTTTAGGCCTGGTTATATCTACAAATCATTCTTAGTGATTTTAGGCCTGGTTATATCTACACATCATTTTCAGTGATTTTAGGCCTGGTTATATCTACACATCATTCGTAGTGATTTTATGTCTGGTTATATCTGACACATCATTCTCAGTGATTTTCAAATGAATGTTTTCTACAAAAGCCAGTCGTAAGGAATAAAATTACCTATTGTACATTACACTCAGTCCAGATGTTGGAATGGTTGACCTTTAGCGTAAAAAAAAAACGAGAAAAGTTATTAGCCAATATTCTAGTTATTGCATTCACTTGCATAGAAAATACGACACCTAAGGCTATGAAATGTCCACCGATCCTGCCCATTGGAATATATAATTTGGTACCTATTTTTTAACCCCCCCCCTCTCTCTCTCTCTCTCTCTCTCGGTGTGTGCGTGCGTGCGCGCGCAAACGTTGTAGATATAAAAATTTTAATACGTTTTTGCTCAAATTTGGTATGTAAGCTCGGTTTTACAATCCATTAGACATGATCGTTGATTAGAAAAATGAGTAAATAAGTTCCAAAATGGCGACTTAATTTCATCTTTTTTATTTTTTTACAATACTTAAATAGAGCGTAATTATTATAAACAAAATAATTGTTAAAAACATAACCTCCAAATTAGAAAAACTAAACAATAATAGCCACAGTAAATTTTAAAATGTAAACTAAGCTTTACTATTCGTTGAATAATCTGAAAACCTGTGCAAATGTTTTAAACAACCTTACCCTGGGGGATAACCCTTAATCTAACAATAAAAAAATAACATTTTTTATAAGGCCCAAGATATCAACTTCTGGGGATTACATTTAGAGGATCTGCTTGCATTACATTGTATGATAGAGTGGGTAAGTACCATGATGGCGCCCATAAACTTAACTTTGTTCGAAGAATGTCCTTGGTTTGCTGGCATGAAAACAAATATCACGTGATCATATACACACTGTGCCAGCGACCCACTTTTAAATCGGCGAAGCGGAACGCTCCAGCGTTCTTAAATCTACCACATTTGTAACTAGATGCCTTCGCGATAAAAATCATATAATTGCAATAAATCGTGTAATAATTATTCAAACTACTTTATTAGAATTTAAGACCAGAAATATAAAAAACAGATGTGGCAGTAAGTTGGCCTCTGTGGCCAAGCAAGAACCTTGAATATGACTGCTAGAGCAATGGGCCATAAACTGAGTTAGATGTGATCAATTGCAGTCTATAGCCATTTATATACGACACGACAGTTATTATGTTCTAAAACATGTCACGAATCAGTCTACTGCAATTACATTTACCTGCGGGGTAAATACCGCAAAGCAACATCGTAACATTTTGTAATGTTATTATATAATATACAAATTTATCGAAAGTACTCAGGTGTGACAATATTCACCTTTGTAATTCATAAAGTATTTGCGTATAAAAAACTGTGAAATATAATATCAGAAAATGGATTCAACACATTATGATGATTGCTTTTAATATAGTTTCTTGTACTATACATTATATAAACTTTCATTCAGACGGAGCGAAAAAACAATCTAATAAGTTTTATTATTGACTAGTAATCAGGGTACCCATGTTGTAAAATGTACCTATAACCTCTTTTCTACTTTATGGAACAGCAATAGCCTAGAAAATATACAGCGCAATACGCGCACGCGCGCGCACACACACACACACACACACACACACACACACACACACACTTTTAAATTTTATTATAAACATTCTACATGAAAAATGTTATTGATATACGCGTAGTTTATTCAGGCATTTATGTATGTAGAAACTAAAACACAACGTTTCCACAGTATAAATCAACTCGTGTAATCAAGTGATAAACCTAGAACACAGAAATATGGAAAGAATCAACATAGCCTAGAAGCTAAAGAACTAAAACTCAGAGGTTAAAATAACTAGGACTATATTCAAACGAGTCTACATGAGAAAAGAAATATCTCACACCAATTTGAACCTATAATGGTTAACTGAATAAACAAGGGGTTGTATTGCCAATGGTCTGGTTACCGAACGGTTTTATCGAGTGAACAACCTTTTGTACCCCCTTCTCAAAACTTTAGTGTGACAACGGTTAACTGAATAAACAAGGGGTTGTATTGCCAATGGTCTGGTTACCGAACGGTTTTATCGAGTGAACAACCTTTTGTACCCCTTCTCAAAAGTTGAGTGTGACAATGGTTAACTAAATAAAAAGGGGGTTTATTGCCAACGGTCTGGTTACCTAACGGTTTTATCGAGTGAACAACCTTTTGTAAACCTTCTCAAAAGTTTAGTGTGACAATGGTTAACTGAATAAACATGGGGTTGTATTGTCAACGGTCTGGTTACCTAACGGTTTTATCGAGTGAACAACCTTTTGTACCCCTTCTCAAAAGTTTAGTGTGACAATGGTTAACTGAATAAACATGGGGTTTTATTGCCAACGGTCTGGTTACCTAACGGTTTTATCGAGTGAACAACCTTTTGTACCCCCTTCTCAAAACTTTAGTGTGACAATGGTTAACTGAATAAACATGGGGTTGTATTGTCAACGGTCTGGTTACCTAACGGTTTTATCGAGTGAACAACCTTTTGTACCCCCTTCTCAAAACTTTAGTGTGACAATGGTTAACTGAATAAACATGGGGTTGTATTGTCAACGGTCTGGTTACCGAACGGTTTTATCGAGTGAACAACCTTTTGTACCCCTTCTCAAAAGTTTAGTGTGACAATGGTTAACTAAATAAAAAGAGGTTTTATTGCCAACGGTCTGGTTACCTAACGGTTTTATCGAGTGAACAACCTTTTGTACCCCCTTCTCAAAACTTTAGTGTGACAACGGTTAACTAAATAAACATGGGGTTTTATTGCCAACGGTCTGGTTACCTAACGGTTTTATCGAGTGAACAACCTTTTGTACCCCCTTCTCAAAACTTTAGTGTGACAATGGTTAACTGAATAAACATGGGGTTGTATTGTCAACGGTCTGGTTACCGAACGGTTTTATCGAGTGAACAACCTTTTGTACCCCCTTCTCAAAACTTTAGTGTGACAACGGTTAACTAAATAAACATGGGGTTTTATTGCCAACGGTCTGGTTACCTAACGGTTTTATCGAGTGAACAACCTTTTGTACCCCCTTCTCAAAACTTTAGTGTGACAACGGTTAACTAAATAAACATGGGGTTGTATTGTCAATGGTCTGGTTACCTAACGGTTTTATCGAGTGAACAACCTTTTGTACCCCCTTCTCAAAACTTTAGTGTGACAATGGTTAACTGAATAAACATGGGGTTGTATTGTCAATGGTCTGGTTACCTAACGGTTTTATCGAGTGAACAACCTTTTGTACCCCCTTCTCAAAACTTTAGTGTGACAATGGTTAACTGAATAAACATGGGGTTGTATTGTCAACGGTCTGGTTACCGAACGGTTTTATCGAGTGAACAACCTTTTGTACTCCCTTCTCAAAAGTTTAGTGTGACAATGGTTAACTAAATAAAAAGAGGTTTTATTGCCAACGGTCTGGTTACCTAACGGTTTTATCGAGTGAACAACCTTTTGTACCCCCTTCTCAAAACTTTAGTGTGACAATGGTTAACTGAATAAACATGGGGTTGTATTGTCAATGGTCTGGTTACCGAACGGTTTTATCGAGTGAACAACCTTTTGTACCCCCTTCTCAAAACTTTAGTGTGACAACGGTTAACTAAATAAACATGGGGTTTTATTGCCAACGGTCTGGTTACCTAACGGTTTTATCGAGTGAACAACCTTTTGTACCCCCTTCTCAAAACTTTAGTGTGACAATGGTTAACTGAATAAACATGGGGTTGTATTGTCAACGGTCTGGTTACCTAACGGTTTTATCGAGTGAACAACCTTTTGTACCCCCTTCTCAAAACTTTAGTGTGACAATGGTTAACTGAATAAACATGGGGTTGTATTGTCAATGGTCTGGTTACCGAACGGTTTTATCGAGTGAACAACCTTTTGTACCCCCTTCTCAAAACTTTAGTGTGACAACGGTTAACTGAATAAACAAGGGGTTGTATTGCCAATGGTCTGGTTACCGAACGGTTTTATCGAGTGAACAACCTTTTGTACCCCTTCTCAAAAGTTGAGTGTGACAATGGTTAACTAAATAAAAAGGGGTTTTATTGCCAACGGTCTGGTTACCTAACGGTTTTATCGAGTGAACAACCTTTTGTAAACCTTCTCAAAAGTTTAGTGTGACAATGGTTAACTGAATAAACATGGGGTTGTATTGTCAACGGTCTGGTTACCTAACGGTTTTATCGAGTGAACAACCTTTTGTACCCCTTCTCAAAAGTTTAGTGTGACAATGGTTAACTGAATAAACATGGGGTTTTATTGCCAACGGTCTGGTTACCTAACGGTTTTATCGAGTGAACAACCTTTTGTACCCCCTTCTCAAAACTTTAGTGTGACAATGGTTAACTGAATAAACATGGGGTTGTATTGTCAACGGTCTGGTTACCGAACGGTTTTATCGAGTGAACAACCTTTTGTACCCCTTCTCAAAAGTTTAGTGTGACAATGGTTAACTAAATAAAAAGAGGTTTTATTGCCAACGGTCTGGTTACCTAACGGTTTTATCGAGTGAACAACCTTTTGTACCCCCTTCTCAAAACTTTAGTGTGACAACGGTTAACTAAATAAACATGGGGTTTTATTGCCAACGGTCTGGTTACCTAACGGTTTTATCGAGTGAACAACCTTTTGTACCCCCTTCTCAAAACTTTAGTGTGACAATGGTTAACTGAATAAACATGGGGTTGTATTGTCAACGGTCTGGTTACCGAACGGTTTTATCGAGTGAACAACCTTTTGTACCCCCTTCTCAAAACTTTAGTGTGACAACGGTTAACTAAATAAACATGGGGTTTTATTGCCAACGGTCTGGTTACCTAACGGTTTTATCGAGTGAACAACCTTTTGTACCCCCTTCTCAAAACTTTAGTGTGACAACGGTTAACTAAATAAACATGGGGTTGTATTGTCAATGGTCTGGTTACCTAACGGTTTTATCGAGTGAACAACCTTTTGTACCCCCTTCTCAAAACTTTAGTGTGACAATGGTTAACTGAATAAACATGGGGTTGTATTGTCAATGGTCTGGGTACCTAACGGTTTTATCGAGTGAACATCCTTTTGTACCCCCTTCTCAAAACTTTAGTGTGACAATGGTTAACTGAATAAACATGGGGTTGTATTGTCAACGGTCTGGTTACCGAACGGTTTTATCGAGTGAACAACCTTTTGTACCCCCTTCTCAAAAGTTTAGTGTGACAATGGTTAACTAAATAAAAAGAGGTTTTATTGCCAACGGTCTGGTTACCTAACGGTTTTATCGAGTGAACAACCTTTTGTACCCCCTTCTCAAAACTTTAGTGTGACAATGGTTAACTGAATAAACATGGGGTTGTATTGTCAATGGTCTGGTTACCGAACGGTTTTATCGAGTGAACAACCTTTTGTACCCCCTTCTCAAAACTTTAGTGTGACAACGGTTAACTAAATAAACATGGGGTTTTATTGCCAACGGTCTGGTTACCTAACGGTTTTATCGAGTGAACAACCTTTTGTACCCCCTTCTCAAAACTTTAGTGTGACAATGGTTAACTGAATAAACATGGGGTTGTATTGTCAACGGTCTGGTTACCTAACGGTTTTATCGAGTGAACAACCTTTTGTACCCCCTTCTCAAAACTTTAGTGTGACAATGGTTAACTGAATAAACATGGGGTTGTATTGTCAATGGTCTGGTTACCGAACGGTTTTATCGAGTGAACAACCTTTTGTACCCCCTTCTCAAAACTTTAGTGTGACAACGGTTAACTAAATAAACATGGGGTTTTATTGCCAACGGTCTGGTTACCTAACGGTTTTATCGAGTGAACAACCTTTTGTACCCCCTTCTCAAAACTTTAGTGTGACAATGGTTAACTGAATAAACATGGGGTTGTATTGTCAACGGTCTGGTTACCTAACGGTTTTATCGAGTGAACAACCTTTTGTACCCCCTTCTCAAAACTTTAGTGTGACAATGGTTAACTGAATAAACATGGGGTTGTATTGTCAATGGTCTGGTTACCGAACGGTTTTATCGAGTGAACAACCTTTTGTACCCCCTTCTCAAAACTTTAGTGTGACAATGGTTAACTGAATAAACATGGGGTTTTATTGCCAACGGTCTGGTTACCTAACGGTTTTATCGAGTGAACAACCTTTTGTACCCCCTTCTCAAAACTTTAGTGTGACAATGGTTAACTGAATAAACATGGGGTTGTATTGTCAATGTTCTGGTTACCTAACGGTTTTATCGAGTGAACAACCTTTTGTACCCCCTTCTCAAAACTTTAGTGTGACAATGGTTAACTGAATAAACATGGGGTTGTATTGTCAATGGTCTGGTTACCTAACGGTTTTATCGAGTGAACAACCTTTTGTACCCCCTTCTCAAAACTTTAGTGTGACAATGGTTAACTGAATAAACATGGGGTTTTATTGCCAACGGTCTGGTTACCTAACGGTTTTATCGAGTGAACAACCTTTTGTACCCCCTTCTCAAAACTTTAGTGTGACAATGGTTAACTGAATAAACATGGGGTTGTATTGTCAATGGTCTGGTTACCGAACGGTTTTATCGAGTGAACAACCTTTTGTACCCCTTCTCAAAAGTTTAGTGTGACAATGGTTAACTAAATAAAAAGCTTTTTATTGCCAACTACCGAGTTACCTAACGGTTTTATCGAGTGAACAACCTTTTGTACCCTTTCTCAAAAGTTTAGTGTGACAACGGTTAACTAAATAAAAAGCTTTTTATTGCCAACTACCGAGTTACCTAACGGTTTAATCGATTGAACAACCACTTCTCACCTTCCTTAAAAGTTTAGCTCGTGACCTTGAGATCATCCATTGTGGACATTAAAGCAACAACTTTCCAACCTTATTTAAAGTAGAGGATTTTTATTTTCAATTTTTAATTCAATTGTATTAACAGAAATCATAATAGCATTGAGCAATCATCTGGTCTCACGGGTTTTTTCTGGTTTTCAGGGCTCAAAAAGTTACGGTGTTGCACCAGTAACTCCTGCTTATTAGCAAGTCACATTTAGCGAACTATTATTCAGAATGCTAGAACAACTACGACCGGAATTCGAGTGATAATCACACATTATCCGACTTAAAAGCCGTCCAAGCCCTTCAGGGCAGTTTAGTTTAATGCTATTATTAATATACATGTTTGACTGACAGGACGTCAGTTAGCCGTTTATAAGAAGTTTCAATTATTTTTCGCTCATATAAGGTATTTACGGATGAATTATCTTTATCTCTACGGACAAAGTATGTTGCTGCTATTTTCGATTTATTATGAACCACTGTCATATCTAATACTGGCTATGTACAAGGTGTTTCATAAATCATATCAAAATTTGTTTAAAACAAACATTTTAAATTTTGTATATTCTTTTGAATCTGATTTTCATAAAAAAACGAGGAAAAATATTCCACCCGTAAGGGACTGGTGAAAAAGTTTGAAATTTGATAACTATATTGTGTAAACTATCTTTTTAAAAGGTATTTAAACCAAAAAGAATTTATTTATTAAAAAATGTAATATTTAGTATTGTTTAAAAATTGCTGAAATTATGTGTGAGCATATCGGTTTTTGTTGTTGTCACATATACTTATTATAGAGAAAGTTATGTGACAGGATGTAAATCTATGTCAATTTTGTGTGGATTCATTCACTTTGAAGTTCCCTGGCTTTGGAATAATGTCTTTGTGTTTGTACACTGCTCTACAGTCCAAAAGTGTCGAGTAAATAATGCGGTAACTGAAACGTTGTGTAACCTTCAAAATGTCACAAGGTTTATGTTAAGTAACTAGATATAGAATTAGTCAACTTTCAACTGTATCTGTAAATATTAAACGCAGTAACAACAATGGTGTTTCCGCTTTGCTTTGTTTTGTAAGACAATTTGCATTAAAGCTTGAATGATTAGCTATGTGAGAAGTCGCAACTTCCATGCTTGAAACTTTGCCAAAATGTCCCCTCTTTGCTTTGGTTATCTTTTATAAATAAATCCGACGATGCGAGGTCAGTGCATAGACTTGCAGCTACTGGGTTTTTGTTTGCATACAACCCGAATCCCATGACTTTTTGCGCTTCAGTAGATATAAATTATTTGTATATAATCAGATTTTACGCTAGAGAGTTTATGTTTGGATACAATCTGATTTCCATTGTCTCTTGCTATTGACGTTACGAAGTTTTGGTTTTCATAGTATCCGATTCCATAGACTTCTTGTGCTTCTTGTACGAGTTTTATTATGCCTACAATCCGATTCTTGTGTCTCATGCCATTTAAGCTATAGGGTTTTTGTTTGGATACAATCCGATTCCTTAATCTCTTTACATTGAAGCTGCAGGGTCTTTGTTTACATTCAATCCATTTCCTTTGTCTGGTACCATCTAAGCCTAAGCTATAGGTTTCTTGTTTACATACAATCCAATTCCTTTTTCTGGTGCCATTTAAGCTACAAGGTTTTTGTTTATATACAATCCGATTCCTTTGTCTGATGTCATTAAAGCTATAGGGTTATTGTTGGGATACAATCCGATTCCTTAATCTCATTACAGTGAAACTACAGGGTCTTTGTTTACATACAATTCATTTCCTTTGTCTGGAACCATTTAAGCTATAGGGTTTTTGTTAACATAAAATTTGATTCCTTTGTGTTGTGTTATTGAAGCAACAGAGCTCTGTTTGTTAACAATTACATTTAACATTTTGTCTAAAGTTGGGTGGTTTTTGTTTGCACAAAATTTGATTCCTTTGTGTTGTGTAACTAAAGCAATAGGGGTTTCGTTTACATACAATTACATTCCTTTGTGTTATGTTATAGAATCAACAGGGATTTTATTAGCTTACAATCAAATTTCTTTGTCTTGTGTCACTGAAATATCAGGGCTTTGATTGCTTACAATTACATTCCTTTGTCTTATAACACTGAAGTAGCAGGGTTTTCGTTTGCACACTATTCGCTTCCTTTGTTGTTATTGGAGTAAAAGAAATTTTGTTTGCACACAATTTGTATTGTATTATTGAATAACAGGGATTTATTATCTTACTCCAATGTTGTGGCAAAGTTTCTGTTTGCTTACACTCACTATCCTTTCTCTTGTGCCACTGAAGTAGCATAGTTTTTGTTTGCACACTATTCGCTTCCTTTGTTATGTTATTGAAGTAACAGAGATTTTGTTGACACACAATTCGATTCCTTTGTGTTGTGTTATTGAATAACAGGGATTTTATTATCTTACTCTAATGTTGTAGCAAATTTTCTGTTTGCTTACACTCACTATCCTTTGCCTTGTGCCACTGAAGTAGCATAGTTTTTGTTTGCACACTATTCGCTTCCTTTGTTATGTTATTGAAGTAACAGAGATTTTGTTTGCACACAATTTGCTTCCTTTGTTATGTTATTGAAGTAAAAGAGTTTTTGTTTGCACACAATTCGATTCCTTTGTTATGTTATTAAAGTAACAGAGATTTTGTTTGCACCATTTTGCTTCCTTTGTTATGTTATTGAAGTAAAAGAGTTTTTGTTTGCACACAATTCGATTCCTTTGTGTTGTATTATCGAAGCAATAGGGTTTTTTTTTGCATAAATACGAAACAAGACGTAAATATTTCTGATCAAGAGCTACGAAATCCCAATAATATGTGGGTTTATTTTTATTGAAAATATCTACAAAAGGATGCATTATGAATTGAGAACTTTCGAGGAAGATAAAATAGTTAAGACAAACTCTGAGAGGAAAAATATTGTTCATTTTATGTCGAAGAGACCTTAGTATATTGGTCTTAGTAGTACCGTATGTCAAGTGAAGTCACCATGCTCATGACGTCCAAGAGGAACCTCAAGATTGTTCCAACTGAAATCTTTAACTTAAGAAAACCGATTTTTAATCAAACCACACTCTCAAACCTTACCAGTGAAGTTACTATAGAAGAATGACGAATAAAATGCAAACTCATATTGATAGAAAGATTCCTGGACTTTGTTTCGAACTTTATCCCTCTGAGGTAAATAGCGACCAGTACAATGTATTAATCAACCACGACGTAATTCTAGTCTAAAATAATAAAAAGAATCGGAATCTCGATCTCTATTGCTTTATAATGTAAAATATACTTAAATTTTAAGGTTCTCGATGGATTATTAGAAAGGTTATTTTCCTCTGTATGAAAACACTAGTGGAATGTCAGTTGTAATTAAATATGTCCTTAAGAAATACCACTATGATAGATAACCACATCAACTTGACGAGTGTGGTTTAGATTGTAACAAGTCTGCAGGACTTTATATTACGTTAAAAAGAAAATAATTTTCCAGTATACCTGATCGCTCGTACTACGTTTTATGATGATTCAAATATTGCGCCACCAACGTAGATTTGAATTATTTTATTGATATTCAAACATGGTTGTGCGTCATATGATCAACAGTGAATACCATTGTACACTCTTTAAAAAAAATTTTTTTTCCACCTAACTTCAGATATACAAGAAAAACCATCTGAAATTTAATCTTTTCAAATACTACTAAAGGTACATTTAGTGTTTTGAATTATTTGCGACACAAGATACTGCATCAGACTCCTCTTTTTATGATTTACTTTATATACGCCATTCCAGTTGTTAATTCAAAAAATCATCTTAAAAGCTAGTACTGTAATTTCAAAATGGTTAGAACTATCATAGTGAAAAACAGAATCTACCATTATGATGAAAAACTAAATCTTATGCAGTTTATGTGTTGCAAATAATTCAAAACATTAAATGTAAATTAGGTAGTATTTAAAAAGATAATTTTCAGATGGTTTATCGTTAATAGCTGGAGACATAGCTTAAATGAACATTAAAAAATAAAAATAAACACAGACTGTACTTGTGATTTCAGCTTTGAAAAACGCGCTTACGGAAAATACAAAACCGATTTGGTTTTTTGATACAAATTACTTTAAAGGTCCAGACAATACATTTTAAACGCCATCACCTTGAAAATTTTGGTTCGGAAGTTATTGGAGGACAAGGCGCCGCCTTTAACAATCGAATCAAAATTAGTGTTATAATTCCATTGGTTTAAGGGGAGTTATAAAGAATATAAACACAAATCGATTCGAAAAACATTTACAACACAAAAAACTAAGTTCCCCTCGGGGCTCACAATAGTGAGTACTGGCTTGGCATCCCGAGGATTTCATCTTTTTTCACGTAGTCTTGGGGTAGATCTTCTCTTTCATCATTCCTATCGGGTTTCTCTTGACCAACTCTTGTTCTTTTCTTACCCTGACGTTATAAGAGTATTCGATGACTTGGCCTATTCTTTAGTTTTTCACCTTTAAAGAGAAAACAAAAACTGAATACAGTTTTATAGATTACTCTCACTGAAACATATAGTTTTCAAGATGTTCGATAGATCCTACTCCGATCGATGAGTCTCAATTCTCAATGACTTTCAACGTGTGCAAGTATCGAGTTAACGGTCGGTTAGAAGGTGTTAGGCATGGCAATATTGTCTGCTTAGTTATTATTATAATATGCAGTACCTGTCATAATTGCTCTAAAGATGCAATTCGTGCAGTCAGATTGCGTGTTGGAGTAGAACCGTCGTGCCAACTTGACACGACTACGCCCCAGCTACAATAGCTCCCTGTCACGGGGATCATCTCTTCTAAACCAAAATCTAATCGGGGTTGTTCTATTTCCAACTATCGCCCAGAACTTACTCACTTACTACTGTTGTTCTTCATATGAAATTAACTCTAAAATACACACAGATGATAAAGTTGTTGAATAATGATGGGTTGTTCATATTACTGATAAAGTTAATTTCGGATATTTGCCATCATTTGTGTGGATAAAACGAACATAGTCGAAAATATTTGGTCTCAAAATCATAAATTAAATTATGAAGATGCAAGCATTATAAACAAGGAAAACACTTTCCTCAGCAAGAAATAATTGAAACTTCATATACAAAGCTAGTAGAGATTCTTATCAGCCAAAGCAGTATAGGAAAGCCGTTATGGCTTTTATTAACAGGCTGAAAATGTGCGGTTAATTCACCACAATACGTAACTACAACGTACACTAAACACTTGTTTGTCACTTCTTGGGTTTAAATGTTTGACTGTAGTATCCTGATCACCTTTGTGCAAGTCTTTGTTATTTTGACCAATTTAAAAAAAAAATTATTTTAATTTTTTTATTTTTTATTATTTACAATTGCAACTACATAGTTAACAACTATCTAGCAATATTTCTCTGATGTAACTTGCTGTGTGGTGAAAAAACGTCCAGAGTCGCCCTTCACAATGCAACTACACTTCGATCACGTGTATCAATCCTGCACCAAGTCAACAGGTCTCTTTCTCTTTAGCCTCCGCACCTGTGGGACGTTTCTGACCAAATGAGCCACCTCTACATTTTGATGATCACGGAGTCTGGTTACATGTTTTCCAGCATACTTTTGTATCTCTTCGTGCACCAAAGGCATCTTCAAATCTCGATGGATATCTGTATTGCGGACATACCATGGTGCTTTGACAATACTACGAAGCACAATATTTTTAAATGTCTGAAATACTTGGATGTTACTTTTTTTCGTGCATCCCCACAACTGAATGCCATAAGTCCAGATGGGTTTTAAGATTTGCCTATATAAAAGCAGTTTATTATGTACGGACAATTCAGAGTTCCCACCAATAAGCCAGTACATTTGTCTGTACTTCATTCCTCCTACTTGTTCACGTTTCTTGTTTACGTGTGACTTACAACGAAGTTTAGCATCCAGAGTCATCCCTAGATACTTTGCCTCGTTTGCATGTGGAACAGTTTTCCCATTAATTATTACTGGCTGATACACACAGTGCTTGTTAGTAAAGTTAACATGAGTAAACTTTTCCTCATTCAGTTTAATGCGCCATTTCCTAGTCCAGCTGTTAACGCTATCGATAGCTGATTGCAACTTGCCAGTAGCTGTTTCCATATCTTGTCCAGTAGCAAGCAGGGCAGTGTCGTCCGCGAATGTGGCTGTCAAAACCATTCTTTGGGATATCACTTGTCAATTGTCACTTTGACCAATTAGGTTGATTGGTCTGGGTGGCTCTGGGTGGCTTCCAACGCTTACTAACTTTCCAACATAGTTCTAGATTACTAAGCTATGGTGACCCTTTTTACGTCATCTAGCTTTTTTTCACTTGAAAACGAGAACTGATCCTAAGCCTCGAAAAGTCGTGTATTAGTTTCTACACAAATGATGACAAATCTTGGAATAAACTATATCAGTAATAACAAATGATATGATGTTAAGTAAAACACAGATATTATTTACTCTCTCGTTCGTCTACCAAACTTGTGGAGAACTGAAATTAAGAGCTAGCGCTACCACAAAGGGCGGGGTTTTATATTACAGTGCGTAGAAAATCACTTACAAACGTTTCAAATATCATGTTTGACATCGTTAATTTCAAGATGTTCGAAATCATCACCACGATTGACTGTTTTAAAGTCGTGTTTGCCTTTCTCTTCTTGTATTGATATCATTGTATAATATTGACAATTTAAAATGTGTGTTTTCTACTAATGATAGTTTGGGTGTTTATGAACAAATCCCCGTCTTTAGATTTTGATAAGAGAGTACTAAGATTGAAGACGCTTGCGTGTATTATTTTCATCCTGGTACGCGTACTCATAGATTTGAAAGTTATGCCTTTAAAACACTTGCTTTAAAGTCCAAAAATAAAGCGTCAACTTCGCCGAGTAGACCTTTGTGTACAATCGAAAAGTTGTCTTATTTAGATTGTTAATGAAATTCCAAGCTATTCAGCCATTGCAGCCGCCAGGTGTGTGTGACTAATCGTTACAACTTTCGTAATTTCCCCCCCCCCCCGTTTCGATAAATATCTGCTCTTTATAATAATAGGTCTGACAGATTTGTTTACCAATAAAATCAGTTACACTGCTTCAAGAACAAAATATTTCAGAACAATGATACGGCATGTGTATTGTCAATAAATGGTTTCAAGGATATTCCATTGTAGAGATCAATCCTCAGATATTAAAAAATAAACTGCGCACAAACACAGAATTAACATTCTTCGACAAGGCCTACACGAACAAAAGTATTAGCCGCCTTCTTCCTAAATATGAGAGTTCAGATGTTATCGGATAAAAAGTGGAAATGAACCTTGCTGCAGCTTCAGAATCAGCCCAATCGACCTATTCCATCTTGGCGAATTGTGAAGGTTTATCACCCAATTCCCACAAGTACTTTAAAAGAAAAATACATTTCTTTAATTTATTTTTTAACCTTTTTGTTGATTCGCATACGCTGAAATGGCTGCGCATAATGTTGTTTGCGATGTGTACCTAATACACACAGCCATTTCTGATAGGATCGTCCTACTGAGATGCGGATTGCGGCATTCAACTCTACTAACTGAGCTCTTTAGAATGAGGTATAACTCAACCCATGCTTACATTTAAGATTTCCATGACTTCCACTGTGCCCCCCCCCCATGGTAGGCATGTCATGGTAATAGCAAGAAAAAGTAGTAACATAGTCATATAACACTGTGCAAAGTTTATAGATGTTATCTGCTATGGTTTAAAAAATATTAAGCCGTACCCAGACTTTTTGGACACCTGGTATATATATTATAGTTTTTAATTCTACTAATCGAACATCTCACTTTATTTCATTAAAGGTTGAATATTCAAATAAAAATATCTAGAAAGCCGTGGTATAGTTTATTACACACATCGAAAAATCAAACAAGACGAGGGTTAATTATAGAGTTACTGAATATAGACTATGATTGAAAAGTAACTCCATATTTTTAAATGTTAGTTACTGTAAACTCATCAGGTTTATTTGGTTCAATTTGTCAGCTGATTTTTGCTTGTTTCTGTAAACATTAGTGAAGTTTTAGATTATTTATAGCTGGTGTACTAAGTAATGAAGAAGGGGTGAAATATCCTCAAGGTATGAAGTTTGGTAATCTGTTGTTCAAATACAAAGGTAAGACGGTAAGACGGAGAGCAAGAGAAAGCAGACTTACCTGGTACAAAGTGCGTACAATTTTGAGAAAAACTGTACATTTTCTACCCAAATGATGAACAGAAACTGTTTATGAAACTATGACAGCTGCACGGCTTTTTGTGAGGTAATGTTGTCTTATAAGGAAGAATACCCATATATTCTTAATAACAATTTATGGTCTTCCGTTTTGGAGGGTTTAGTTTAGGGTAACAATTAGTTATCACTACTGGACAGCAGAGAAACCGAGCACATCATTTTGTATCGAGAGAATGCAAAGAAGGCCTAAGCTTACAGTATGGTATGGGCTTACGGGAAGATAGATTCCTTGGTCCGTTTATCCTTTGATACCATGAATGGTAACAGATATTTGTGTGCCGAGAAGTTTCAATTTGGATATTGGAATAATGGTAATGACACATTGTTTTTATGCCAATTATGCCATACTATGCACTAACTGTTCGAAAATGGCTTAGTGAACATTTCCGGAGAAGTTGATTGGAAGAGATCGCACGCATCATTGGCCTGCCCGAAGCCCTTGATTTGACACTGTGTAACTTCTTTCTGTGGGATGGGCAAAAGATAAAGTTTATAGAAGGAAGGCGAAGACACTTCAAGATTTGGAGCTCCGATAAGAAATGTTCCTACATAAATCTGTTGAAAATGCATTGTCAATGCAGGTACATATATTGAGGTTTATTTAAATAAAATAAATGGTATTAACATTTAAATTGAGTACTTTGATTGTCTTTCAAACCCCTCTGAATGTTTGAAATTCTCACATCTAAATAGGAAATAATCTTTCAGCCACCCTGTATAATAACCTCAGTACATGTTTTCATAGGTTTAAATCAGCACAACCTAACACAAATAACCCGTTTTATTAGATTTAACCGCACCTAAAAATGAGGCCTAGGACAAGATATGATCAAGTGCCATTAATTTAATCAAGTAATAGAATCACATTGAGTTATGTCATCAGCCAAAATATAGATGACTCGTTTTAAATAAAATAGGCAAGTCTTTCTTGAATGTTAAAATGTCATCCGACACTAATGATTTTGTTATTTCGAGTCAACATTCGCAACAATTATTTATTAGACTTGTAAATCTCCGGAATGACCTCATTTTCATGATTTGCTAATGTAAACATATGTCTCAAAGTTATCGGCCATCGTAAAAAATGAACAGTGGTAAGTAAATTTATCATGTTAACACTTGTACAAGGAATGTTGAACGTTCTAAGGACTTATGTCCTTGGAATTTGACCTTTACTAATATTTGTTCAGAGAATTTTTGAAATACATGTACTCACGAATGTATACACGCACATGATGAAATAGCGCAACCATAAATGTTTTAGTAATTATTTTAAATAGATGGACCGGTTTAGAATATCTGCGTATTTTGTTTTCAACAATGGTGTAGAGATAATATGTTGATTTAATTACTTATATATATATATATATATATATATATATATATATATACATATATATATATAAATTCTTAGTCCATTACCATTACTAAATTAGTCAGGGGGTGTATGATTTCTTTTACATTGTGTATACATATAAAGATTTAATTTTAATAAATAAATTATACAAAAGCATTCTATACTAAAAATTAATTATTGTTAGTATTTAAATATTATTTAAAATAATAGAATCTAGGTTGGAGGGACTTGAGAGTGGAGAGGGGAGGAAAAAGTTGTTAGAAGTTTTCATTATATAAAAGCATTATTTACTAAAAATTAATTATTGTTACTATTTAAAATAATAGAATCCAGGTTGGAGGGACTTGGGAGTGGAGAGGGGAAGAAAAAGTTGTTAGAAGTTTTCATTATATAAAAGCATTATTTACTAAAAATTAATTATTGTTACTATTTAAAATAATAGAATCCAGGTTGGAGGGACTTGGGAGTGGAGAGGGGAAGAAAAAGTTGTTAGAAGTTTTCATTATATAAAAGCATTATTTACTAAAAATTAATTATTGTTACTATTTAAAATAATAGAATCCAGGTTGGAGGGACTTGGGAGTGGAGAGGGGAAGAAAAAGTTGTTAGAAGTTTTCATTATATAAAAGCATTATTTACTAAAAATTAATTATTGTTACTATTTAAAATAATAGAATCCAGGTTGGAGGGACTTGGGAGTGGAGAGGGGAAGAAAAAGTTGTTAGAAGTTTTCATTATATAAAAGCATTATTTACTAAAAATTAATTATTGTTACTATTTAAAATAATAGAATCCAGGTTGGAGGGACTTGGGAGTGGAGAGGGGAAGAAAAAGTTGTTAGAAGTTTTCATTATATAAAAGCATTATTTACTAAAAATTAATTATTGTTACTATTTAATTATTATTTAAAATAATAGAATCCAGGTTGGAGGGACTTGGGAGGGGAGGGTGGCAAAAAGAAAGTTGTAGCTGTAACTAATAGTTGGAAGTTTTGATACCTTATTTTATACTTTATTAAATTCTGTATTATTACAAGTCATAAACTATGCAAGGCTGAGAAATGAGATGTTTCATTGTACTTAAGATTTCGACAAAGAAAAGAGAAAGTAAAAAGGATGGAGATGAAGGGGAGGGAGGGTATTTTCTTTCAAGCGTTTTATCTCGCTTCAGAATGACCTCATCAAATTCTCTTCTTAATCATACGGCCCATTTAATAATACACATTATTGGACCTTAGACTTCGCCTGAAAGAATATCTTTCAAGAAAACGATCTTTCCATGTTAGAACCATATAACACTTTATATCGAGTTACTACAGTATAAGTGCACGAAATAAACCCATTAAGTACTGATTGTAGATAGAACAAAACTCGACCACAAGACCTGACAAAAATAATGTTTATTTATAGTTTAGTTATTGTCGCTCATGTACCACTGAAGATGGCGAATTTGTCGTTTAAACGCGTTTGATTAAGTAATCATAATTTTTGTGAGATTTTGTGTTCGAGTTTTTGTTCTATCTAATATTATCTCACAAGTCAAGCTCAATATTTATTTATAAGTACTGATTGTGTCCCTAATCCTTAAGTCTGCTAGTTACAAGACTTATTTTCATTAAAATGATTGGTATTGCGAAATTTATTGGATAGTTGTAGATGCATTCTAAAAAACAAAGACCAGGGCACTGTGGTGACAATATATACACTTTCAAAAGTCCCTTACCACACTTAGGACTTATAAGTGTATGCATTCTAAAGTTTATTAGAATGTTACCAGCTATAAATAATAAATCAAACCAAAGTAAAATTTTCTCAAAATTGGGTCTATCGATTTTGGGAAAATTTTCTTCAAACGTATCCATATACGAGTATAATGAATCTTATTGACTACTATCAACATAGAAATTCCGAGTAGGGAGTTATCGATTAGAAAATATAAAAACGGCACCCAAAATAGTTTTCACATAGGCGCACCCATACAGTAATCTATTACTAAGCAAATAAAAAGTATAGAATCTTTTTCCTAGAAATTTTTTGAGTCGGTAGTTATTGACTAAATATGTGAAAAAATACTAAAATTAGTTTAGTATCTAAAATACAACTTTCTTATGCTTATATTATAAGATTTTTCTTCAAACTGAAGAAATTACGCAAATTTTAAAAAATATGGTGAAAAACTCATCCGCAAGGTGTAAAACTTTAAGGAGTTTCAAAATGGATGACGTTCAAAAATTGCGGGAAAAAAATAAACAGATTGACAAAATTCTCAATCGTTTAAAATTTACTTCTGTGATGGATATTATGGATGGATCCGTTGCATCACAGTACCTAGCACTGGAGTATTTTGTATAACAACCTCCAGTTATTGGAACCAATCTTAATTATCAAATAACATTGGCAACCAGATCCAATTAGTTATCCTGTCAGAAATATAAACAATTCTCAGAAATAGTCAGATCCTGCTCTAGTAATGACGCAACATTTGATCATATTTCTCAAAACAGTGTCATTTATCTACTTCGTTCAAGAATTTAACTGACGTCAAAGTATTTATCAAAATATACCAGTTATTGTTAAAGTTTTTTTAAATAAATATACACTCTAATAGCTTAAGGGTTAGTTAGTCAAGAAAGAACGCATAGGGAAGATGAGAGAAAGAGATCTAACCCAAGACTACATGGAGAAGGTATAAGGTCCCTTCAGGATGGGATTGCCACGAGCGTAGTTACTGTATTGAGCCCCTGAGGGTACATATATTATAAATAAAATTATATTTCCCTTCTACCTTGGGTACAAAATACCTCCATAGAAGTTTAGATGCCATAAAATAAAATAAATATATACATAAATTATTGCAAATCATGTCACATGTTTGGAGCAATGCTTCAACGTATTAACAGACTTCACTGGGTTGTGGAACAGTAGCGAGCACCAACAATAACTCTGCAGTACGCACAGTCACTGCAAAACAGTTTACTGTATTACTGATGGGACCATTTGTCTGTGCGCGCGGCTCTGACGCTACTATCCGTTCTGTAAAAGTAGGGCTCGCTCACCCAACTATGTTTGTCTACCTTTCGCGACACATAATTTACAGTTTACAAGATTTGTAGTGCATATAGAAACATGATGTTTACAAACAACTCGAAGCTACATTGAAGACAGGTGAATAATCTACGTCCGGCGCGCCGCGCGGCACCATATGTTTTTGGAAATGAGCGATAACCACTCCCCTCTTCCCCGCCGCGCCATAGCAAGCCGCGCGCACAGACAAATGGACCCATCAGTACCTCGGAGGGATATTTTGAATACACTATAGTTTGTTTGAAAGACTTAATAAAGACAAACCTCCGACAAAGCCGACGAAGATAAATCTTCCATTTCCAATGACATACTTCTTCATTACCTAACTTTCAGAAGAATACGCCAAAGCATATTTACTAATGAACTCCTGTAGAAATATTTTTATAATAATTATGGATAATTTTGAAAAATAATATCATCTTTAAAAAAAACTGAATGTTTCAATAAACTCTGTCTGTGTCTGTGAACTTGTACAATTCAAAATTAAATATAAGTTCTACCACACTGCGGATGTAGGTAACTTTATCCTAGCGGGCCTCATATTTGTCAGAACAGTACAACATAATTGCGCCTAAAACACACGTTTTGTTATTTGGTTCTTTATTAAAGAAAAAAAAACCTCAAATTGTAAATGTAAAAATATGTTTGAAATGGTGAATAAATCAGTTAAAATATTTTTAGTTGCATTTCTATAAAATAAACAACTAGAATAAAAATGAATTTGAAGAGTTATAATAATTAAAGTCTTGAAACTAATAGGCATAACATTATCAGTTACTCATTTAGTAATTATTGATTAATGTGTTGTTGTGAGTAATAATTGTTTAATTACTCACAGGAACAACAGCAACAAAACTCTTAAATAATAATAATCAGCTGATAGTTGTAGTGTGTGTTAAAATGAATAATAACTACGAATCTAAAATTTTAACAAAATATGATTGAAATATTTTTCAGCACCTTCTTTAAAATCAATATCTTGCATGCATCTAGGACTTACTGTGTGGTCAGAATGTATTCAGAAAAATTTAATCTTGCAGGATATGTGGATTTGTAATTCGTACCTGGAAAAAAAAAATTCACTTAACATTATAGTCTTGTCAATTCTAACATATGCAAATACGCTACTTAATTGGAATTTTTGTCCATAAAAGTACATATACAGTGAAGGAAATAATATAAATTAATTATAATATTACGATTGTAAAAGGTAAAAAACAAAAATCAGAACGGGTTACCTTAATACCGTTATTCGTATTACGTAATGCGTAACGCAAAAGGAGATTAACGGTTACGCATTAGGTATATAAAAAAATACTATAGTATAGAGCTCAAAGCAAGCTGAGGTGAGGTGTTTTATCCAACTACGTTAGTCTATAAATGGCATTCTTCATTTTGCCACCAAGTAACATAGACTCTTTACCTTACCGGTTACGTTACGTGCTTACCGAGTTAAGACAAACCAGTCCATCAAATACAATGTCTCAAATTCTTACTATTACGAGTTACGTGTTAGGTTTTTAGGGAAAACCGACCATAGAAGGAATATTGATCAGGTGACAAATATGCCAGTTAAAATGCAACTCAAGTCTTTGAATGTATAGGTTAAAAAATATTTCTATTTGAAGGTAATTTATTCAAAATTCCTTTCAGTAACAGACGAATATAATTCGAAGGAAACTGTGTGAGAAATCCGGTAATTAAGTCGATTCTATACTCTGTTTCATGTTTGGTTGGCAGTATGAATTGAGAGCAGTGAATCTGCTCTATATTACGCGAATAAAAAACATCACTATAAAAAAACACAGAATTCAAAAGATATAACACTATGTAAAATATATTGTAAAAAAATAAAACAACTAAATAAATAAAAGTAGCAATCTTCTTCATTAAAAGTGAACCTACGTTTGTATGAATACCCTACTTTTTTAATATGGCTAGTAGTGTTTTAACTCCCACTTGATATACACGGTCAATGCCGTGTATTTAATTAACGTACATTATCAAAATTCGGAACAATCCTTTCAACTGTAATTTTTAAAGATTCTATCAAACGTTATAATTTAGCAAAAATAAAAGAAGTTATTCATGGTACTTACCCCATCATACAATACGATCCTCTAAATGTAATGTCCAAAGTTGGCTTCAAGGCCCTTGTAGGTAATGTTTAATTGGATTGGTAGATGTAAGGGTGTCTTATCCAGTAAAGTTTGTTACACTGGTTTTCTGAAACTCGTTATTGTATAGATCACTACATTCTTGTAGAACCTAACGGACCTCAAAGCTCTACTTATGTGAAGAAGCCTCCACTTGGTACGCTCGTGTCACTAACTCAACTATAAATAGTATAATTTTCCTGTGAGGTGAGATTTCGAAATTACATTTTTTTTAAATGTAACTTCGCTATTTGTCAGATATGGAGTTGGTACCATTTTTATGCAGAATGGAAATATGCAAATTTTAATCTGTTTTAGTGTTTAGAAGTTGAATAAAACGCAAGATGTTTAAAATGGCTGCCATTTTTACATTTTAAATAGATTTTTCTTATTTGAAACGGGTTCTATATGAACCCCCCCTCTTAATTATTGTGGCAGCTATTGTGCTTACGTAGTGATGACAATGAGAATGATGATGGAGCAACAGTATGTCGAAAATCAGTATTTCGGTTTCATGAGGCCTCGAAAAGTGAAGATGACTAAACGGAGGTCAACATTTTTTGCTATTAGTAAACTTACTCTATACTTCGTAAATTCGGTAATTAAAATGACGAAATTGAATTCGTTATTTTGAATATGTAAGATGTGTTTTTAAAACAAAGTTTCAATTTGAAACCTCGTCACTTGAAATGTTTGTCTTAGATGTTCTGAATTTTGATCCACAAGTTTGACTACTTCCTCGCGGGACATCCTGTATCGACGCTAGTTTGAACTCGTAAACATAATACTCAAATATTTAAACTCCAATCCTTTTCTTATTATTTTTTACCTTACTTTTTCATTATGACTAGTAGTGCTGCACTTCCCATTTGATTGAACATAATAAATTGTTTCGTACACTAGCAACTTAACATGAAACGTAGTATAGAACGGTTTTCCTTCACATAATTGCTTGTTAAAATTAGCAAAATATAATAATTTGAAGAGTTACATAATTTCAAAAAGAATAAAATTTACTAACCAGAAAACTAATTTCACACATAAGTACAGACAATGAAGTATGAAACAGAGACCTAGTACGAGAAAATGGAATGTTTTGTATAGTAGAGTCGTTTTAGCTGAGCAAAGAAGGACACGGAATCAAACCTTACTTCACATCAAGACTACAGAAAAGTAAAAAACATTACTTTGCTAAAAAACCATTACAGTCATCACCACCTTAGAAAAACGACAACAAAATAAGTAATATAAATTTAGCAAAACCAACAACAAAAACTCAGATAACAATATAAAATACAATCAAGTTACATATTACAGGGCTGTCATGGGTTCTGAAACTACAAAATAATTTAAATCTTATCTTCAGGTGACGCAAGAAGGACGACATAGCGATCAAGAATCTTTCCTCATCGTCATCAGAATCGAATTAGGTAGGACGAAAGTCCTATGAACACCTTTCAGAAATACACATTGGATTAGGATGTGTTCTATTGGCAGAACTGCATGACAGAATGGACATTGCAAAGGATTCTCTCGTTCCATAAGAAATCCAAGAGTGATCATGGAATGACCGATACGAAGACGGTTAATCAAAACTTCCTCTCGACAACTGATGTCCTTCAGGGTTTTACAATATCTTTTATTTATCATATTTTGTAATTTACTACAACTGTCCATTCATCCTTCTACTGCAATATGATTTTAAATGCTTATAACAAGTCAGATGCCATGACACATTGCGTGACTGACAACTGACGTGTAGCATTCTTTGCTGCTTCGTCTGGTTTTGTGTTTCCAGTTATTCCACAATGTCCAGGTACCCAGAAAAATGATGCCCCAACACCCCATAGCGGAAGTCTGTTCATGGAGTACAGAATATCTAGAAGAGATTCCTAAAATACATATCCTGTATAACCTGAACAGTTCCTCTGGAATCGGAACAGACAAGGTAGTGATGGCAACTAGATGGAACGGTAATGCGAGCTTCAAAAAAAGCAAGTATTTCGGCAGTAAAAGACTGGAAGCTGTAAGTAACCCAGTGAGTAATACGCATACTCGACCTGATTGTCCAATTTAGAACCATCGGAGAAAATAATTTTACAGGATTGTTAGTTCTTAATCATGCATCTAAATTCCTGACGATTTATTACGTCAGGGGTGTTGTACTTTCAGAAGTGGACAGGGAGAAATCCAGATTGGACATATCAATAGGAAATGGAGGAATAAAACATGGAGAGTATTGAAACAATGGAGGAAGTACAAGTCCCAAATTACCAAGAATCCGTAATTTTATAGTAACAAATGGCGCAGTACAGTTCAGACTATTTTCGTACCGATCGGAAAATGTATTAAAATAATAAAACATTAACAAAATATCAAAACATATAAACAATTAAGAAATTTTGATAAAAACCCCTCCCTATAACTTATCTTTATGTGTTGATTTTGGCTTGTTAAAATAAAACTCCACAAAAACAGAGCAGATAAGTTCGCGTCACTCGCACAGCTAAAGCGGCTCTAATTAATTTACAGGTTGTATTTTGTTACCAGCTGTTGAGAATGGAACACTCAAACAGATAACGTTGACATTCTCCCATATGTAAATCAAAGCTGATAAACCAGTTAATTTAATTCTTAGTTATATATAACCTTACATAACTTACAATAATGTTGGCAAAGATATTGAAAAATCGGTGTTGCGATGTTGAAACAATGCATATGAATTTACGAAAATTATTCAAACCACTGTAGGGTTAGAATTTGTTAGACTAGCAGCCAAATTAAAATCTTTTGAATTACAAATGAAGCTGGAAATAAGCTAAGGTTGTATTCAAAATGAATGGAACAGGAAATAAACTGTGAACACAAACTTTTTGTCTCACACCCATTCATAATCGAAATTGCAACCAAACAAAACTATACGTCTCAAAGACAGTAAAAACGTGAAACTTAATCATGGACGACGTTTAAAAAATATTAAATATTTAAATAGAACTTAAACTTTCTTCTCTTGTGTCATAAACGTTTCTTTAGTGTAAATCGTATTTGAATAACTTTCATTTAGGATTTTCTTGCTTACTATTTACATACTGTTTTGTGCATTAATCTTCACATTTCACTAAAATTAAAACGAAATCGGTAGGGCTCACGATCGATATTTGGTTTTATACATTTTTGTAGAGATCGCGACGATTACTTTTTGTTTAAGTACCTACAGGCTACATTTTAGCAAAATTTCATCAAAATTGTTGGAGCCAATTTTGAGAAATTCATAATTTTGTTTTTTACGCCAGCTACCCGAATATTTTGAGTTTTCACAAAAATGAAAAATGTTTCGAGATATGGTCAAAATTTGCACATATACTAAATTTGATAAAAATGGGTCCACACGTTTGGGTCAGACTGACATCATTTCAAAAACCATTTTTTGTACTCAGGGGACTTCAAAACGAATATCTCCGCAGAAAAACTCGTAATTGATTTTTTGACCCGTCACAAAACTGTACATTACGCTTAAAAGTAAAATGTCGCAGAATAACAAAGCGATAGTTTACAGCTGCTGTAACGGTAAAAAAGTGAAAAATGTTTCTCAGCGAGTGACGCAATATGAATTAATCTGAGTTGTTTACTGTTGATAAACAAGTATCAAAAAGTTGTTTTCCCAACTATTAATGCGGATACGGCTATCAATGGATATGTACTGAGTCACTAGCTATAAAAAGCATAAACTATACATATTAGTCTATACATACAATGTATGTTCCATTTTTAACAGCAGAAACAACATTTCATTCTGTGTATTAATTTGAATAAATTACAGTTAGCCGACATGCTATTTGGATCCGATGTAGTAGGACTTTGATAACATAGGCGGCCACAGCAATAGAAATAATACAAATTGCAAAGGAAATGTTACACTTTAGAATACTTTACGATGTATTAATTAATTTTAGTTTCAACATTTTAGCCCACGGATTAGAGATATTTATAAATATAAAGTGAATTACCTTTACTAATCCAACAGTTTGCTGTAAAAATATTAAAGCTGTTTTAGACTTCTTCCATACATCATCAGATCAATAAACACAAGTAACATAAACAAACTTAATACAGCTTATTCCGCATGGAGGTCGTAAAGTTTAAAACAAATTTTAAATCCCACACAAAACACTCTCTTTACTAACTCCATACGGAGTGAACTTTATTAAACATTGTTGTTTATGTTACTTGCGTTTATGGATCTGATGATGGGTGGAAGAACGAAACTGCAGTAATCTTTTTACGGCACACTGTTGGATTAGTAGACTTACCAAACAACTAATCTTATATTTAATTCGTTAAGGAATTTCTGCAGAGTCTATTTTAAGGTGTCAAATTAAGCAGTGTTACCTGCATATTAGTTGAAAATTATTCATTTCATTTGGAAATGCTTATTTTGTAATAAATTTATCACTTAAATAGCATACTTGTTATGGATAAATGAAATGTTTTACAAGAAAAACAATTTGAAACAGCTGTTATAAATTCTCAAATAAGTTTATTTTGTTTGAGAATGTATAACAGCGGATTTAAATTAATTTTAGGTTAACATACATATCGCGAAATTAAAACGTTTTAAATTCTCAAATACGTTTTCTTTTTTGTTTTGTTTGAGAATTTAAACCGTTGTTTTTATTTTTTGATTAACTTACAAAGTGCTTACTTTATTTGTTGAGATTCACATTGTGCTGAGTTTGATCGCTTACATTTCGCAATATTAAACAGTTTACTTAGCTTATTGTTAATGTGTGATATTGGGTTTGAATTTTATTTCTAACAAAGGTTAACGACTTAACTGTACATACAGTATAGAGCTTACTTTATTTGTGATTTATTTTTTACATCTCGCAAAAGTTAACGGTTTATATGGCTTATTGTTAGTGTGGGACAATTACATTCTAAATAAGTGCAGGAGGCCGCAGGAAGACCAAGTAGAAATTGTGGAACATTAACTGGTCGACGGGAAAATGTCATTGGCATAATGGAGGGGCACTGAATCACACAGGTTCAACTCATTGATGCCATCATGAAAACCTCAAACCTCAACATTATTTTAAAATTGCACGTTAAAACTGTTAAAATTCTAACTGGAAACGATTAGGTTAATTTTTTTATTTAATAAATCAAAATTTACGGTATGGTACCTAATATACGACAAATATCTTTCTTGAAATCGGCTGTAATGATTATGATCAAATATCGTTCAAATGTATTGGTCGCCACCGTATTGGTCGCCACTATTTCAGAAGTTGCAGGTTTAAGAATTACCAGTTAAAAAATATAAAATGTTTCACAAATACATTCATCAAGGTCGAGTAATTCAAAATTGACCCACGCCATTTCAATAAATTTATTTGTGAAAAGTGGAGCCTTATGAAATTTGCCAACCTGAAGGTAAATGAAAATTATTATTCACGAGTAAATTTTAAAAACCTAAAATGAACAGTAGTAATTAAGTTATTTCGCTAATACATACGCCGTGGTAATTTTCTTTCGGTACCTCTTGAACCCAATACAAGATATTAGACTTTCTAAAAAGTCGTCCTCGGTTTTTCTCATTTTTTTGACCGATAAAATTCAAGAATCTATAATTTTGGGAATATCTCAACGAATACTTTTCTTTTGTTTAAGTTGGTACAGCTTATATTTTTAATTTACTAGAGTATAACATGCATCTGAATGTTTAAATAATTAATAGTACCCCAAAAATTGTATTGTTAAATTTAATTAATGCAAATTAATAAAATAATTATACATTTCAATTTCTATCTATAATTAATTATAATATAAAGAAAAACTGCAATGAGCGTAATGCTATATCACTACATCCTGAGTTGGTAAACTTAATAGGTACAGTGCAAGAACATGTGTATTTTGAAGTCGTATTTTTTAATTCTGTTCTGATTTTTAATGAATTTTGAAAAAATAATAGTTCCAGGCTCCAAAATTAATAACAAGTTGCAACCTAAAACACCAGAACCTTTTGTTCAGCACATAGGTTATCTATTTTGAATCAACCCAACCAACATTTAAATTTATCAAGAATTTCCGGTTACGAGTAACAACTTGACTTAGAGGCTAGTTATTAACAAAAGAAACATTTTTCTAAAAATATTATGTTTCCATCAATTTGAACAGTGATAATTTTATTATTTAAAGAATGTGATGCCTATATAATAAAGGAAGAGCCTTTGTTCTCGTTTTTCGATATCAACTTTAAAATTCTGAGAGAGAGAAAAAAAAACACGTTATCAGTTTTAGTTTTATGGGAAAATAATAAGAAAAACTGGTGGGCGCTAAGACGGTCCTGTATATTACAAAATAGTGATCTAAAATCTGTGCGTACTATACTAGTGTGTATTTAATAAAAAAAAAAGAAATGATTTAAAGAAATATAATGAAATTTTGTTTACATCGTACATTTATACTTTACCAACTAAATATTTTTCAAAGAACTTATGTCATACAACTTTAAATAATTTCAAATTAGTTAAAATAGCACAGCTACAAAAACACGGTATCTATGCATACAAATAGAAATATACCACCGCTCACAAATAAAATGCACTTTATAAATCAATAGCACTTTCCTGTAGCGCACAATGGTTTCCTCTTCCACCCAGCACGACGTCTGTCGTTCTCCCACAATCTCAATCTACAAGTATCTAACTTGGAAAATAGTAAATATGTTGTGAGAAATTTTAGAAAAATAGGAATGAGCGAGTTGGTGACTGAAGATGAACTGGTATTTTAGAAAAGAAAGAACAAAAAAACGTAATAAAATAAAAAATTACATCAAATGCACCATCTCTGGTGCAACTACACATCTGGAAAGATTTGAGTAGGTTCTATTTTAAAACATTTATTTTTTAATTTCCAAAAAAATTAACTTTAAGTATTATGCACTAATTTATTTATTTTAAAGAAACTCGTTTTTGTATGGCATAAATATACTATTTATATTAATCAAAATCTATTTAGTTTAGTTTAAAGAGACATATTATAACTGCAGGAAATTCGTGCTCCAAGATTTCTTAATTATTTGTTTTAATACCATAATTTCAGCCTTACAAAAATAGAAATGAGCGAGTTAGTGACTGAATTAAAAGATGAACTGGTATTTTAGAAAAGTAATAACAAAAAAAAAAATAATAATAATAAAAATAAATAAAAAATACTTCAAATGCAAAACTCCAGGAATAATTTGAGTAGGTTCTACTTTAAAACATTTTTTAAATTTCAAAAAATTAACTTATAAAATATTATTTACTAATTTATTTATTTTAAAGAAATTCGTTTTTTATGGCATAAATATACTATTTATGTTAATCAAAATGTATTTAGTTTAGTTTAAAGAGACATATTATAACTGCAGGAAATTCGTACTCCAAGTTTTCTTAATTATTTGTTTTAATACCATATTTTCAGCCTTAAGCAAAAATCAAGTAAAATTATACAACGGTCTATAGGACACTAATTTAGCTCAATGAGATGGTTACCATACCAGATCGCGATCTCGTTGAGATGCCCCTATTCAAAATAGTGGATTACAATGCCAAATTAACGGTATCAGCATATATTCACTAATCGGATTTGTTTTAAACTTTAAATAAGCTGTAACTCGACCTATCTGTCTAAAATCACATTTGAGGCACATCACATCCTCCAAATCATGAATCCGCTGTGATATAGTTATCAGAGCCAAGAATGCTTGCAACAAATGGATTTTAATATTGTTAGAGCTACACATTACGTATTTCAATAATTAAATAAGGTAAAGTATAAACTTGTATTTATTGTAGACATTATAATGACGTAATCGGTAAGTTATTACACGTTATTTAGAGGTTAGACTGATTTATAAAAATGGACCGCTAAATATATTGGTGACATTATATTTAACCCTTCAACTGAAGCCACAATTTCAGTTCCAGTTACAGATATCACAAGAATTACATTTAAAACCAGTCAATGTTTCACAAGTTGTTGATATGAAGAAACGATTGTAAAACCCTAGAGAGACAGTTAGCTAATTGCAAGAAATTCATCTTTGTTCAAACAGTAACTGAAATGAACATAAATGTGAAAATAATGTTGACAGTAGATGAAACTAGCAACGTAACTAGAGATCATGTAGCAACAAAGACGAAAGTAGTGATATAATCCAAAGTCTACCTGAACGCAGAACTTCTCGACCTTCTATACAGTTTACAGATTATTTATTGTATTAACTTGGAGAAAAATGTTACTGATATAGTTATTATATCAGTATCAAGAAAGCTTGTATCAAATGGTTCTAAATATTGTTAGATATACATTATTAAAATAATTTGGAATAGTTTATTGAATAACTTGTACTTATTCTAGACATTACACCAGGGACTGGTTTTGTTGGCAAAGACTACATTCTTAATTACTGTTCTTTTATTGCGCTGCATCATTTGCAGTGAAACTCTTTTTAAATTAATATTATTTTAAATTTAACTCGGCAGGAATTTAGGGTAGAAGCAATATAGCGTCTTTCGATGTGTGTGTAGCCTACTTGTTTAAAATTACGTACTACTCGTTAGAAATTACCATTTAAATATTTTGTGGAAGGTAGTGCAAAATTACTTTAAATACCAGAAAATAACACTGCTAGCTACAAAGTTTCTTATCTTGATCAAATTTTAGTTTGGACGTGAGACTTTTGTGACATCCTGTATATATAAATAATTACATATGTGACTAAACTATATACAGTACCTAAGAGATCCAAACAATCTTATATTGTATCCTAAAAGGACGGCTGGAACATTTAAGACATTCATTTATAATACTTAATGCCAGCGACATCAAGAATACTTTAGACGGCCTGTATATAACAAAGTGATTCCACCAATCCTAGCAGTGACGGTTAGAACTCTTTAGAAATTCTTTATATAATACATTGTGATCAAACTATATATTGCAATCTGATAGGATCGGTTGGAATAGTACCGCAAAACGTTTCAGATAGGATAAAGTAGAATATCAAGCGTTGAAAATACTGCAAGGACACGGTTCAAAGTATGCACAAAAACTGGTGGCTCGAATTGAGATGACAAGCACTTTGCAGTCATCATTTTGATAGTCTACCGGAACGAGCAGATTCTAGGAATAAGGAATGTGAGCTATCCATGCACCTGTAGACCAACCAATACCACTAGACATTCTTTTGTTAAATATCTAAGTTTAGAAAATATACTTTGGTGGTATTTAAGAACAGTACTTATAACAATTGTGAGTATATTAGAAGAACAACCACAATAGAAGATTATGTCTTTAGACTGGTATAACTATACATAATTTTCTATCAAATACTTGATGGCAAATTCCTTTTCCAAGTACGAAATTGTTTAGAAAAACCACGTTTTCAAATATTTTCGTAGACATAATTTCATGTTTTCACTAACTTGCACTAATTTAACACATCGTGGTCTTCGTGTAAAAAAATATTTTTATCAAAATGTATATTTTTTTTTGTTGAAAACAAGCGATTCAATTCAAGTTGTACTTATCAAAGTCGATTGCTTCACTCTTACTTGAGAAAATCTGAAAACATTTACATTTAGCTTTTAATGTTCTTAACAAAAGCAGAAGATATTTCCACGAAGAAGTTCTCAGAAAGTAGAATTCATACCATCTCTTCAAACGAACATCTCTGCAATTGATAAATGTCAAAATTTTAAGTTCTTCATTGATAGTTCTTTCGTTTTGAACATTCTGACAGGCCTTGCGGATCCACTGTATGAACTCACAACAGTCCAATAAACTAATAGCCAATAAACGTTGTCCTTATGCAATGTAGCTCTATTGAGTTTAACAAAGTATGAACCCTCTCGAATTCTAGATCAGCTTTACACATAACGGAAGCAATTAAACCAGCTGACTATTCCATAACCAAAATTCAAAACATATTTCAAACCTTCAAGGGACTGTTCCGATAGGTGGGACATTAAAAGAATCCCAGCCCATAAGGCGATTCAACACCTCATTTTTTTCCAGGCAAAAACAAACCATAAAGTCAAACAGGCTTATTTATATTGGTTTAACCTGGCCATCAAATCGGAATGCAAAATCTGAAAACAAGAAAATGAATCACCAACACACATTCTTCTGTAATATAAAGAGAATTAGAGCCCAAGAAAAATTTCAGTAACCAGCCTGTTATAAAGAAAATACTATACAAGGCCTACTAGATACCGGTAGCGGAGGTGGATAGAAGATATCAAGCCATCAGAGTCGACAACCCAAGTTGCTCGTAGTAGAGGATTGACCACGAATCACTTTTTTTTCAGAGAACGTGAAAAGGTATTGTCGCAAACAGAATACTAATAGGTAGAACCACTTTAAATATGAAGAAATACATTCGTTCGGAAAGTCTCAAAAACTAGATATAAAAATTACTTTCTATTCTGCTTGAAACGGTAATGTCATTTGGCATAATTGAAGAAAATTTAGTTATGTATCAGTACAAACTATTAACTAACCAAGGTCAAGGTTACAACACTGACTAATATACGGAATTACGTTAACATAGGATAGTGTTAGCTATGGAAAACGTGGTCGCCCATATCCAATGAAGTCTTAACTCCCTTATCCCGGCCTGACTCAAAACCAATCTTGGCAGCCACCACTTACTTGAATTAATTGACAATAATTAATATGGAGGGCTTCATTCGCTAGTTTAACGTAACTGCACACAAAATCGAATGAAATATGGATGGTCGTTATATATAATTTTCCCAGTCTGACATGGTTCGCCAGCCCGGCATTCAATTTGAAAAATATTAGGCTACTACAATGAATTAAACTAAATAAATTGGGTCGTTTCGAGCTACCGGGTATATACAAACATTCCACCACGTCACAAGCCTTCCGGATGCAAGGCAGACCAAGATCTGCTCTGCCTTCTTGATCCCGTGCTGTCTTGAATCGGATTGTGATCGCGGTTAGTCTGGCCCCAACCAAGATTGGTCTGACAAGCCAAAGCGCAACAAAGATTCAACTACGGATCACATGTTTCGAACGAATTCATCGTACCTCTAACGCGTCCATAGTGAGTACAGGCGTGGCAATTCCAAGAGACCCTAGCTGAATCTACACCTTCGTTCATGTAGTCTTGGATTAATCCCTCTCTTCTACCTTTCCTACCAGGTCTCTCCTGCCCAACTCATGCTCTCTTCCTAACTTCACGCTATTAGAGTGTTCGAGAGATAAAAGTATTCATTTTATGTTTTCATATACGTCGATGATGACCGAAAGGTGTTAAACAACAAAGAAATGTAAACTAACCACATTATAGCATGAAAAAGGATTAGGTGGTACAAAATAAAGCACTTTAATCTAGTTATTACCTTAAGCCTAGATAGAATGTGAGAGATCATGAGGGGTCGCAGTGGAGGGAGAAAGCTTACAAAACGTACTGAACTAAATCCGAAGAGAAAAAATGTATTAATTCTTCTATTCCTTTCATACATGAACGGAGAAAAACGAAAACTTCTTTCGTAAATAAATAAGATTCCAAGTATTTCGTGAGCATTGATGAATGGAATTATCTTAGAAAAAAGTTCTTTGAAACAATATTTAGAAACTTTAATTCCTCCAATTGAAAAATAAACTATTAGGGGGGGAAGGGGGTAGTTTTGGGGAACTTTACAGTTAAGAAAAGCTTAAAAAAGTATGGCTAAAAATGAGTTTTTGTAAAATTAAATGAACGACAAAAAATATGAATCTGAATGTTGGTCGTAATTTGGAAAGTTTTAGTTTTAAGACACGTATAAACTCGAAAAAGTGTTCCTCCTCTGTTAAAAAAATAAATAAATGACCAACAAAAAATCTATTAATAGTTAGACGAAGTCCAACAGTAACAGCTACTATAAAGACTTATTATTTATGAAAATAATCAATTGGAAGAGAAAAATAGATATTGAAAAAAACATCTAAACACAAAATATCTTGTGAATAAGTCAAGAAAACCTTTCTCTGACAAACTGAGGTGAAGAATAACTAAATCCATGTTGTGCTGCGACTGACTATTTTATTTACGAGAACGCTAAAATCCGAACAGACGGTCCTTCACTACGTCACAAAGACTTAACGACTTCGCGTGTTTTACTGGTGTCGTGATGTACAAAGCGATTCTACGACAAGTACCTGAATAAATTTACGATCCTCCTTAAAAGAGCTCACTTTATCACGTCGGCCATTTTCGAAGAAGAAAAACGTAATGTATTTCTGCACTTAGTGTTTTACTTTTTGACAAGTATTGTGATGAGGGAGGGTGTATAATTATTATGATTTACAAAATAAGAAAATAACAAATGAAATCAATAAAATATTGACTTGAAAACCTACCGGACGGGCAAACAAAGATATTTAACTATATTGTGAAATCATAAATAATGTGAAAATAAAACGTAGACTATATTTTTATTGTGATTGTATAAAATGTTTCAATATCTATCTGTTCTATTTTAGTACTACTTTGCGTGTTTACTTTTTAATACATGTGTAGTAAATTAAATTTTATCTCTTGTAATAGTTTTGATGTACGATTCATTTCATTTGGACAGCTTGATTCAAGAATTCAATGTGGTTTATTTTTTGGAAGACTAAGTTTTCATTTACATTGTTTAGAGATTGTCCACTTAAACATTTATTCCAATACATAAATTCTAACTCTTGTGATCGCCCTAATAGAAACGTCGACATATTTTCATGAAATGTCCACTTATTGTATCCTTTGAAGTAGTTTGGCTCACCTCACGCGCGCGCTTGTATGTGTTAGTAAACGCTCAGTCCAAATGTGGTATGCAGGCTTGGTTTACAAATCATTGGACAAGTTCGTTAACCAAAAAATTGGTCAGTTAATTAAAAAATGTAGACGATTTTCACATTCTAGAAGTACATTTTACCTGTACATCGTAAAACCAGACAAAACAACCCATTTTTACCAGCTTCAAAATGTCCAATATTCTTAAAAACAAACCTTCAAAAATTTAGAAAAACAGCAATAATAAGAAGTTGGCTTTTTGTCAAATTTCACAAGTAAGCTATGTTTTATTATTACTTGAATATGATTAAATACTGATCGTATCTTCTTTCGTATCTAATTTGAATACTCTGGTTTGAAATTATTTAATAAACTTCCAAAAAATATAAAAAACAAAGTTTTTTCAAGAATTTTCGCGGATCAGTCAGAGGATACCTATATTAAATTTTGAGCTTGACTTATGAGAAAAATTATACAGTATACCAAACACACAGAACACAATTCTCACAAAAAATACGCCTAAGTATCAGACGCGTTTCAACGACAAGGTCGTCCTCTTCAGTGATACACCAATCAAACTATAACTAATTATAGTTATTATAATAATTATTAGTTATAGTTTGATTGGTGTAGCTCGTGTATCACTGAAGAGGACGACCTTGTCGTTGAAACGCGTCTGATACTTAGGCGTATTTTTTGTGAGAATTGTGTTCTGTGTGTTTGGTATACTGCAGAGGATACCTCTTGAGGAATGCTTTTTACTCAGTGGAGGAGTACCTCAGCTCATAACCTCTGGGTGCCAAGGATGCATTTTGTATTCAGGATGACGACTCAAATAATTGATTAATATGAGATGACATGTATACATGGTTCACTGTGTCTTAATTTGTTTGTATTTTATAAAATTTCTATCTTGTGTATATGTTGTATTGTATATTTGTATTGTGTGTTGTGAGTGATTTTTGTATAGTATGATAAGTCAAAAGTATGCCGCAGCACTGCTGCACTATGTATGCCATAAATAAATAAATAATAGTTTACTTTATACAGCTTATTGATCTGCATATCAAAATTAATAAAATATTCGAATTCTCTCAGCTACGTATTATTTTGGAGATATTTTGTATGCATAGTGACACAACCAAGAAGAATATATTATGTGAATATAAAACAAAAGTAAGAGATCTAAATATAGTTTCTAAATCATGGCATTATTTTAAAATGCTTTTTTAGATTATTTGCACCAAATTGTTTAACTCGTTACTATGTGCAATAAAGCAATCAGAGTTTGTGAAGATTTTCCTAGGACTATTGAGGCACTGGTTGCTTGATGAGCTATATTTTTTTAAGAAAATTGGCTGAGATTTAAAATTTAGAATACCGGTATCGTTTTTTGTTAACATTCTGTTTTAAAGTAAAATGTATTTTGTTATTTTTAATATTCGTAAATGTAGTAAGAAATATTTTAAAAGGTATAATAAATAAATCTATTCAAGCATGAAAGTGTATAATTATATTGGTAACCTAAATAAGGGGATCTTTGTTCAGTATTTTTTATATAAACAAACAATAGACATTTATTATTTTATTTTAAAATGGTCTTGTGTGGAACCTACCTTGTCTAATAAAATAAGTATAATTATTTACTCATGTCTTTTTTTTTTTTTTAGTCAGATAGTAAAGGATTATTATGATGGTAATCTCAAATTTGGATATCCTTCAAGATATCTAGTTCTACATCACGATATTCAAATAAGCAAAATTATAATTATTAAAGCAAAAATAACTCGAAACCAAATTTCACATAAAATTGATTTGTGACAGCAGTTTCGCTGTTAGGCATCTTCAGACAACTAGGAATAAAATTAATAAAATGTTATATGTTAACAACAAGACTGAGGAGGGATGGTCAGTAAGGTCAATGACCTGGGGAGACCTAGCAGAGTATACAGTGGATGATAGGTTTCAATAGAGGAGATTGGTTAAGCACTTGTTCATTAAGATTAGATCTATTAATTTCCGAAACTTCTAAATTATTTAATCTTCCGATTTTTTTTTTAAAATGTAACATTTTGACATTATCAATTGTATAAAAACTATGGTCTGATTCTAATAAAGGTTTAGCAAAATTTGATTCAGTTTTACCATACTTCCAACAATGTTCCTTAACCTAAGTTTTAATAGACATCTACCAGATTGACCAACATATTCACAATTACAATCTAAACAGCTAATTTTGTATACACCATTATTTTCAACTAAATATATTTTATCTTTGTTATTAACATTAAAAAAAAAAATTCTATTACAATAAAAAATCGGTTATACTTTACTTTTGTTGTGAATTAAAATGGCCTATCTTATAAGTTATAACTAATATCACCTACAAATTGCATCTTGCCGTATTTGTTTTTTAAATAACTTATTAACTTGTGAAGAAGGAATACAAATTTTAACTAAATTCTCTATATCTTGGTCAATACCCTTCCAAAAACAGTAAGAAGGAGCAAGCATTTTCAACTTGACAATTCCTACATGTGTAGAATATAATTAATTAAGAACTGTAGGTATAAACTCTTTAGGAATTATAACTCGACTGCCCTTCATTAGTATCCCTTTATGGATATGAAAATCTTATAATCAAACTCAAAGCACCCATAATGATTTCTCTACTGGAATAAGACGACCGGTGGAGATACTGAATCTTTGATTAAGTGGAGAAGAGTTGTTATGTCTGTACCATCCAAACACATTTTAAATTAATAATATATGATAATTAACAAACTCATTAAGATTGTTATAATAATTATTTTTCTTGTACTTGATATTATTTATTATGATTAAAGATTATTTCTTATTATAATTTGATACAAACTTAATAAATTTATCCAAGGGTTTGTTTTGTTTATTAAATAAAATGTTATCAATTAATTCTACTTTGTAACTATTATTCAGAGATTGATTTTATAATATCCAATGTGGAAGTCTTCAGGGGATTAAGGGATGTTTAATAAGTCTATGTATCACTGTGAGAAGCTGCGTACTTATGGGTAATAGGGTGATTAGAACTGACCGAAATGATGTTATCTCTGTACGTAGGTTTTTTAAAAACTTTAAAATTATGGGTAATATCTATGGTTTTAATATTTAGGTCTACAAAATATCTCTGTACGTAGGTTTTTTAAAAACTTTAAAATTATGGGTAATATCTATGGTTTTAATATTTAGGTCTACAAAATATCTCTGTACGTAGGTTTTTTAAAAACTTTAAAATTATGGGTAATATCTATGGTTTTAATATTTAGGTCTACAAAATATCTCTGTACGTAGGTTTTTTAAAAACTTTAAAATTATGGGTAATATCTATGGTTTTAATATTTAGGTCTACAAAATATCTCTGTACGTAGGTTTTTTAAAAACTTTAAAATTATGGGTACTATCTATGGTTTTAATATTTAGGTCTACAAAATATCTCTGTACGTAGGTTTTTTAAAAACTTTAAAAATATAGGTAATATCTATGGTTTTAATATTTAGGTCTACAAAATATCTCTGTACGTAGGTTTTCTAAAAACTTTAAAATTATGGGTAATATCTATGGTTTTAATATTTAGATCTACAAAATATCTCTGTACGTAGGTTTTTTAAAAACTTTAAAATTATAGGTAATATCTATGGTTTTAATATTTAGGTCTACAAAATTAATATGGTCCTTACCAACTTCCATAGTGAATTGAATAGATTTGTTTACAAAATTAATTAAGCTAAACAAGGAATCAATTTGTCTTAGCACTACCATCAAAAACACACAACACATCATCCACAAAATGATACCACTAAATTATTTTCTTGAGCAATCGCTCCTACGAAAGAAACTCTTTTCAAAATTCTCCATGAAAACTTAGACTAAAAAAAGTGACAATGATAAACCCACAGCTAAGTCCTCATTTATCGAAAGAAATTGACAATAATTTTGGTCAATACAAATTTGTAATACATTTTATAATTGCTCCTTAAAACTATCCTCACAATCGGAAACCATTCGTGGATGATGGTCTTTCACTCTTCCAATTGGAATATTAGTAAAAAGGCTTTTAACATCAAATGAAATAATTTTAGTAATTAAAGGAACACATACATTCTTAATTTTATCAACTAAATGAATACCATTTTAAATGTTAATGTCAGTGTGAAGTTGTGGTATTTTTAAATAGAGTGTTGGCTTTCTGGGTTAATTTGTAGGAGAGGGCGTTAATGAAGAAAACTACTGGAAAGATCAGGATACCTGGGTCATGAATTTTGGGTAGACGTTATAATCTGAGAGGTGGTAGATTCATAACTTTTCAAAATTTACATTGGTCTTAACATTTACTCTTCTCTATAACATCTATTACATTTTTATTAAAATTATTTGTAGAGTCTTTATTCAACTTTACAAAATTAACATCACTGTACGGGAATAATTAGATTTTTCCTTAAATAGAATTAAATTTCCTTGATCAGCTTTAGATATGAAAAGAATCTTAGTTTTAACTTTTTCATGAATACCTTTGATAATATTTAATACCTATTTAATATCTTATATATATATATATATATATATATATATATATATTGCATCTTTAGTAAAAACATGTGTAGTTAGATCTAAACCATTAACAGATTGAATAAAATAAAATCTAAGTCTGTATTTTTAACATTATAATGAGGATTATATTAAAGATATTCTCTTCATAATTTATTTCCTACCACATTAAAGTTAGATTTAGAAACATTAATTACCCTATAAAATTTATAATCGGAAATATCTTGGTAGGTAGGTATCCATTATATTGTTTACCCGTAAGTTTGATACGTTTTTTAGATTGTCTCTCAAAATATTAATTTCTTACAGAATTCACAGTATTTAGTTGATATCATTGTAAAATGAATCTAATATTTTAAATTTTGAATACAATGTATTTTTATTTTAATAACTGTAAAACTATTGTGATGTACAATAAATTTAAACAATGATTGAGTTGACAAATAACCTCGAAAAATCACTTTGGAGCTTTCTGAAAAAGAAAGAAGCAAAATGTTTTCTACAAAATGTCTCTTCTTTGATATTTGTATGCAATGAAAGAAAACGTACGCTGCACTTTAGGTCTAAATGAAAGTGATGTTATTTATCTTATCTAATGACACGGTTACAGGGTCTAATGTTTACGACCTGAATAATACTTAACCTACTTTTCTGTTTCCTGAATTGCATTGTTAATATTTAACTAACGTTGCACAGTTATAAACTTCGTACAATAGATATGACTGGTAATTAGATAATTTAGGTGATAATTTCAGTAAAGAACAATGTAAATGCATTCATTGTACGACTTTTTGTATAGTCTACTCAAACTAAATAACGGCCCGATGTATAAACTATATCGGAGGGTGGAGTGGATTAAAAATAACTTACTGACACAATGGATCGAAACTGTTGTTCAGTTCAGCCAGTGATGTTATATTTCGTTACTAATTGTAATTGTATCTTGTGTAATTTTTTTAGTTTCAAAATAAGTTTTGAAAATCAAACTCGTTAAATTATTTCCAATAAGATGGAGTTTAATATACAGAGAAGCTGTAAATAGAGGTTGTTAAAGACTTGAAGAAAGCAGTGTAAGAGTATTGGCTGGAGTAAGAATTTGTAAAAATACTTTAATAAACTTAAATAGAGAAGGCGTAAGAGAAAGTGGCGAAAAACCCTTTCGAAACTCAAAACAAAAAAAAGAAAACAAAAAATTGGTAAAGGGACTAAATGATTCTGATGGGAGGAAAATCATTATTAACTTGTTTGAAAAACGTGTCCCATCTATTCTAAACATAATGATATTAATTTCATTTTTCTTTTAATTAAATTAATTAAAATATACGCATTAGTACAGCACATCTAAAACGATTCATGAATGTCCGTCTACTTAAAAATTGCAAAACGGAAACAAAACTTATTTTCAAAATCGTTCATTTTTGAAACAATCTATATATTTTTATACATTTTATATTTGTAGTTTTTATACAAATATTAAATGAAGTTAGGTTAAGAAAAAAACTCTTTAAAAGGCTTCACATTTTAAACACGCAGTTATCTAATCTAATAGTTTGGTGTAATCTATTGTTTAGATTTCTTATTATTCCAATATCTTACAAATTTGATGAAAAATATTCAAAGCTGGTTAAGCGATCTTTAGGATGTCATCTAAAAACCGGGAATTGGTTTTTTTTTATTAGCTTGTTAGTCTCAGCGAATCAGTACTACAACAGTTCACATATAAGGTATCGATTATAGCTAAAAGATCAAAGAAAACTAGAGTTTAAGAGGAGGTTCCATATAACAAAAATGCCGTCTGCCGCCCATAAGACTAATGCAATACAGTACTCTCGTTGATACCCATATTTTTCCTTCATTCTTTATCCGATTTCGTTGATTTTTTTTTGTTTTATTGAAGAGAACAAACGGCTTTATGTTAACTGCGAGAAAAATCCTTCGTATCTTTAAAGATACTTTCTTAAAAAATTACTCAAGTAAAAACATGTTGTTTTGGTTTTCATGTAAAACAGAAAAAGATATTTTTAAATTGGTTCATCAAAACACATTCAGCTGTACAATACCTTTCTATTGATACCTTATTTATATTTATATCTTTAAAAACAAGAAATTTATGGGTATTATTCTATTGCATTAGTCTGATGGGCGGCAGACGGCACCGGCCGGCTAGTGGAACTTCCTCTTAATAGGTAACTACAGCAATAAGAGTTTGCGTCAAATCATTATACGTACTTCTAAACTCTAAACGATACCTAAAACCGTAAACAGTGTTTGAACAGAAAAGCAAAATGGTTGGACATACAGACAAACTTGTTGACATGAATGCAATAAGCTGTTGTTGGGGCTAGTTACAGATGTGAACTGACAGAGATTATCCAATACAGATGAAGATTAGTAATGAAGTGAAACAGAGAGTGGGAAAGAACAGGGGAGGGAATGAATCAAAAGACTATTGTTAGTGTTGCTTACTACAGAGTCTTTAATGAGATTGATAATGTTTTTAGGTCAAAAGATATGTCCTTTATCGCTACTAATATTTGACTGATACTGGTGAGATGTGGGTAGTTGTGAACCATCCGCGCAGGTCTACAGAGGTGATACTGGTGAGATGTGGGTAGTTGTTAACCATCCGCGCAGGTCTACAGAGGAATTTGCAATATGTTCATCCCTGCGCCATTTCATATCCAATATATAGTATCTGTACATTTTTATCATTTGCTATGACCGGCAGAGGAACAATTAAAGAGGAGTGCAGTCTTAATTATACGAAAATGGGATAAAAGGCGGAGGTTTTACTGATACAGAGTGACGAGGACGGTATCAAGGACTTTGAGATACGCGTAGAAGGGAAGAGACATATATGTCGATGTCATGGTGATAGCTGCTTCAGTGACTATACAAATATTTTGCTACCTCTACTCCATTACATTATCGCTATCTGTTATTGTTTTATAAATTTAGGCGTTGCAATGTTTTTAGACAGAACGTACCTTCACAGGCATGCCGCGGTAACCAATTGGAAACAAATTCCTTTTACTGCTGTTTTCACAGCCTACAATGTTTGTCACGACCTTGGTAAGACCATTCAGAGAAACTAAATATAGACGAATTGAAACAAGCCCCGTTACCGTTAGATCACGTGGGACTAGAAAAGAACCTCACTTAATAACTTGGAGTACATTTTATCAATATTGGATCGACTCCACATAACTCACCGATACAAGAATTACAATAGATTCGCTTTAGCTAAGCGAGTGAGAGACAGCGCTGAGAGCAACCCTTACTGCAGCTTCGGAATATAGATAAGAGTCCAAAAACATCAGCCTCAAACGGAAGAATTACGGTAAAAACATCATTGTTCTCTTCTTTCTTTTATTTAGTTCGAATAATACAACTTTCATAAACAATAAATAATGAAGATTCTTGTATATTAAAAAATCTCTGCTTATGCTTTTATAGCGATGTAGAGATATAGGGGGTCATGTTTTTACAACTAAAACTCTCCAAAACAGTTGGAAGATAAATTCGAGTTACTTGCGGTAAGTACTCCTTGAGCGCCCTTGAACACGACACATGTAGTGCAAGAACACTTTTTGATTAGTGTAATAACTTAGTAGCATAACAACATTTTTCATTTTTAGTGTTTATTCTAAAATATTGAGTTTTCTACCACCAGCACTTTGGTACAGTTGATATTAAATTCCCGTTTATCTAAATTAGATTCGGTATCTAATACAGAATAAGCACATCACGGAATAAAACCAAGGGTAGCAATAATCATTTACTCATCAATGACTATACATGATATATATATGCTTTCAATTAAAGTCAATTCAATACGTCAAATGTGTATTTAAAGGCTGTCGTTGATGAAATCATTTTATAAATTATCTGTTACAAGATGTATTTTTCGATTAGTTATAAAATTAATGTTTTATCAACCACGGAATAAGCTAGTTTAGAAAAATTTAACTTATGAAAATCAAATTGATATCAACTTCTGATTTTGAATTTAGTTTTTCGCCTTAATAAAAAAAAAAGATCAAAATATGTTTGTCCCATTTTTATTGTAGAAACAAAGACCCGACAAAATTGTTTTTCAAACAACTTTTGGAAAATAAAAAATGGTGTTAAAAACCGTATTTACTTTTCCTATTTTGGTGTTTATAGTGCCACGGTTATGACTCTTACTTTTTAAAGTAATTTAATCAACTTTGATATTGAAACAATTAGGGGGGGGGGTTGTTACCAAAACATAGAAAATGCCGATTGTACGAAAGAGTTCTGAAAACTCCAAAAATTAGAACTTACAACAAACAGATTTCTCAGCTTTGAGATTGGTATTTTCAATACAAGCTCAACCTTTCAAAAAAGAAACGTAGTGATGAAAATTAATTTGAAATTCCTCAAAGAGCAATCGATTAAAGGAAAGAATGTTTAATACAAGAAATATGTTTAGAATGAATACAGCGTATAAGCTATTGAAACGTTATTATTTAGGTGTTGGCAATTTTCCGTGTATACAAAGTTGAAGGTGGGAGTCGACAAAAAACTTCAAGTATTCGATGAAAGAAACCTTGACACGTCGGAACAGTGAACAGGTGTGACCATTGTATCAGTCTTGGTCATTTTTATATATTTAGCGATTTAGAATTCTGTGTGAAGGTACCTCACGAAAGATTATCTAATACTTAACGTCCAAGCACTAAATTTTAATTCGTTCAAATTAAATCTTAAAAGAATTTGAGGAAAATTTAAACAAAATAGAGGCGATAGACGATTTAAAAAATAGATATATTTTTAATTTAGTTTCATACAAAGTTGAATAAATGCTAAATGTTGAATAATTTGAAAACAAAAGACAAAAATACCTCAAGACCCAATGACTCCCAAAGTATGTTCCATTCAAAATTGATGTATTAATCGCACAAATTTGTTTAGACACGGATGACTTAAAAAACAATATTACTATGCAAAATTGATTTTTTTATCTAAAAAAAAACTTTCTCTATAATACTATTACATAACAAAATTAAAATAGTATATAAAATACTAGTCCAGCCTTGTATGAATACGAAACAATACATTTTGAAACAAGTTAATTTACTAGGTTACTAATCAGTTGATAAAATATTGGTAGGATATTTATAACTTTGAGGTTAATCCAAAATTAACCCTAATATATCAGAGGGTTAAAATTAATACTAAAACAGTCCAGGGCTAGGAAATTTAAACTAGGTAATTAAAGAGACATTGGTTAGACCCGTTGTCTAGGATCAAGGATAGTCTTCGACTCCACAAGACAATTCCTTAACTCCGGGTTTAAATTGACATTTAATCTAGGACTGGAATTAATCCCAGTCTTAGAAACCCACACTAAATGCATCAGTTACCATTTAGCCCATGCAAACTTTGTTGTATTAAGTATTAAAGCAATGCAACTTTATTGTTGTCCCATTTATACAAATTAAATCAAAAAGACATTCCCCCGCAATTACGATATTTGGGCAATTCCGTTCATATTGAACCTCAAGTTTGAATTATATTTCGATTTCAAATAAAGAATGGAAAAACATTGCACTAACTTTGACACAAGTCCAAATCCTAACGAAAAATAACATTTGTTCACAAAAATATCTTTAATACTGCTTATATCTGACGACGAAAAACAAAATAATTTTTTATATTACTGAATTTGTTTTCCGTGTATTTTTTATCGAATGTAAGAATTGTTCCGTCAATTTTTTTGGCGACTTCAAAAAACAATGAGAAGTCGCTTTTAATACTTCTTTTATTAGAAATAAGCCTCTAGTTCCCCAAAGAGTCAGTCGTTTATTAAGGAAAGGAGTAAAAAAAACTAGATTATTCTACATTTTGGTTTCTTACTAGTTTCGTTGCGAATAAATTGTCAGAGTTATAACGTTATATAATTACTCGTTTAATTAAATTACTTCCATGTAACGTGCACGATGTTTACGATTGTAAATTGTTAATTACTCAAGTAACATCATAATGAAAATATAAACAAATATTTTAGATAATTTGATTGCCTTAATTTTGAATCCTTATTCTAACAGAACAGATGTAATTTTTAAAACTTAGGCAATTTTAATTGCAGCGAAACGATCAAAACAACAAAACAGGGAATTTTAGGATCCGTAAAAGTTGTTCAAAATTTTGTTTTCGTAATTCATACTTAAAGATATAATCGTGATTTTCGAATTCTTTCAACCCCTCCCCTTACAAAATGACTCATCGGTTGCTTAAAAAAGAAACGATTTTAAAGCACTTCCCATAGTTTATTTTGGCCCTGATATAATCCTAAAACCATTTTTTGGAACTCAAGGGCTTCTAAACAGACATTATCACTAAAAACTCGAAAATCAAATATATTTCTCTATACTACGAATATTTGAGAAAGTAGAAATTTATAAAAAACGTCTAAAATTAAATTTCAGAAACATTTATTTTAGGGGAAAGTGATCGAAATAATATATAATGAAAATTTCCGTTTTAAAAATAAAGGAAAAAACTGTATTCTAACGAATGACGAGTGTAAGCATTAACGATTTAACGATAAGTATTTTAGTTTTCAATTATCATTGCAGTCTGACGTTAAGAAATGATATGATAAGTTATATGACCCAGACAAAATGTTTAACAGAACGCCAAAGAATTGTTAGAAAACATACATCGACACCTGTGTTTAGCACTCAAACGCATAAACAATGACAATAAAAACAAGATGTCCGTCAACACGGGCCAACTAATGTAAACACACATGTGCACTGAATTAGAAGAAGAGATTAAACAGAATTTAGCAACAAACAGAGTCTGATACCAATGAAACCAGTCTATTACTTTAAAAACTTCAACCATCTAATAGGAACATCGATAAAACAAAGTGTTTTTTTATGTATGATTGTGGAAGAGATTAGTGAAAACATCATAATAATCGGTTCAAAATTAAAGTTGAAAAATGGAACATAATTTGCTATCCCATTATGTATATATATATATTGTATATATTATATTGCAAATTATGTTCCCTTTTTCTAATTAGAAGTTTAAAACAAAACCTACTAACTTTTTTGTTTTTTATCTACCTAAATCAGAATATATACAATTTTAAAAATCGACAGATGTCAAGAATCTCTATAGGCGCCAGAACCGATTATTATGACGTGTTCACTAATCTTTTCCACAATCATACTCTACGAAACCCAATTTCCAATTTGTATTCTAAAATTCAAACAAAAGTAAGAAACCCTCGAAATAAAATCAGACACCAGCAATAACTAACCTTTAAAATAATGTACGAAATTTACATATTTAAAAAAATTCAAACTACCCCCCCCCTCCGAATTTAATATTTGTAAAATTCAAATACCGATATCTAAAAATTTTGGAAACAACCAAAAGAAATTTTACAAATAATATAAAAGTGACCGAAAATGGTTCTAATTGTGTAATGTTTGTATAAAAATGTATTTTTCAAAATCAGAGTAGAAATATTTACTTAAAATATGTATATCACTGTATGGTCTTCACCATAAACACTTATTATAATTATAAATTATGGTATCAAAAATATTGTGTGCAGTATTTGATGATGCGACTATTGGTGAAACAGCTGTGAAGATTGGATACAAATGACGGTTAGAAAAACTATTACAGTATTACTGAATATGGAAGTAAGCTTCCACATCCAACAAATAAATAAAAATAGCACGTCATATCTAGACACAAAATATAAGATTTTGAGAGATTATTGTTTTAATTTATAATAAACATAATTTGTATGTTATTAATAAAGGATTTATCGAAAGGATAATTATTTAGTACATAACTTAATTGAAATTACATTTCATAATCCTCTGTCTGCAAAATGTAATTTGCAAGTAATATTGAGCACAGCTAGAGACAGAAGATAAATATACAGCTATAGCTTGCCTTGTAATTGAGATGACTTGTAGTCATTTCATCGGTGATGATTGTAATCTCACAAATGGAAACAGTATGTCGTTGTATCTCATCACAAAGCCACCCTCTCTCACCTCCATAATGGGTGTTTTCAATTATAGACTAATGTTTTAATTTCGTATTAGTAAAGAAAATAGTTTAATTTGTCTAATTAGTTTCTTCTTCAGCACTACAATAATTGAATAAGCGAAATTTATAATACTAAATAAACAATTAATTGTAATTCACCCATTAGAGAAACACGACAAACTAAACACCTGTTAGATTTGTTAGTCGGGTTAACACAGGGTTCCCGTCGCCATAGTTCTAACATTCTCAACCAGAGTTCGCTACCAACATCTCACGGTGTTTGAGCCCCTACAGACATGAACACAGAATCCCTTGTAAATTAAAAGGAGCAAACACTAGACAACCCGTGACTAACTATACTACATACATGTAGGCCAAAATAGCGATAATTTTTGTGAAGATCTAAATATAAAAAGTTCCAAATTTATGTTTAAGAAGCTCCTTTGGAGTCGCTTAGACGCAATTAGTCTCATAAATACAAAGTTTTGTGTTATGTTTTGCCTTATGATGCATGTGAAACAGAAGTGCGATATAGTTACCACATATTGAGTGACATATGATATACTCATACATTTTCGCACTTTATTGGGTCATGGACTGTCTTTTTATTCTAAACGCAATACTGCAACCCGTTTCTTAATATCCCTTTTAGTTCTCAAGATATCGGCCATTCACCGCGTTGGATTAAACACTGGGAACACACGAGCACAATTTAAATTACAACAGGAATGCACGAAAAACTGTCAGGCACAACATTTAGTTTCTGTGTGGCTTATCAAATAGTGTTCTGAAGAACTTACCAAACCTCTTCAGGTATTAATAAATTCTTCATTCTCCGAAGGTAAATTGCCGTCTATATTGAAATCTGCTAAGGTAGGCTACTTTATTTATTTAAGAAGGGAGACAGAAACGATATTAATAATTACAACGGACCTATTCCCATGCTCCCAGCATTTAGTCTATTTTGAAAATGGTTTTTAATGCAGCTTCTTAAATAGTATACAAATTTAATATCCTATGTTGTAGCCAATATGGCTTTCAAAAAGGAAAATCCACAATCGATGCAGTTAATGGACTTCTTGCTGTTGATCTTGATAAAAAAGAAGTTATGAGCATTTTCTTGTACCTTTATAAAGCATTTGATTGTGTTGACTTTAATTTGTTACTTAAGAAATGCGAAAATATTGGTATAGAGGGATTCCATTACAATGGTAAACTCATATCTCTACAATAGAACACAGCGTGTAAATGTTACAAGAAGGCTGTCTAAAGTGACTCTGCTGAGACAAGGGATCCCACAAGGATCAGTTCTCGGGCCAGTATTATTTTTAATCTATATTAATGATTTATTATCATCAGTATATTATGCGGATAGTGTAATTCAGTTTGCTGATTATACAACACTAAGCCTTCAAGCAGATTCTGTTGAATAATTGGAGCAGATGGCTTTTATACAAGTCAATGCTACTGGACAGTACTTTGTTGTAAAGAATTTAGTAATCAATCCATGTAAACCGAAGTACATACACTTCAGTAGAAACCTTAGGGTACGAACAGAACAAGTGGGTCGCAGTGGATGCTACTAGTTAAGTCGCGGTTGATGTCGACATTTTGTATTTACATGGATGCTTACTGCGCGCTCTACAAGGATGCTTCCCTGTGATTGGTGCGTTCAAGGCCAAGTTGCCATCCCCCTCTACAGCAGCTAGCATAGAACACGTCTGGGTCATTCCGTCTTCCGTGCGCTAGGGTGCTTTTCATTAATCTCTTTTGCGTATTAAAGTTCATTTTTGAATTTCAAGTGCTAAATATGAGGAAGATCTGATAGCAATAATTGTGCAACTCACTCCCGTATTGTGGGTATATTACCTATCATCCACGACTTGGTGACAGCTGACATTTCATCACTATCATCACTTGACTCACACAACATCGCAAAAGCAGAATCTTTTTGTCATTCAAATTCCATGAAACTACTCCACTTGACAGTGGTCCTAGCTCGACTGAGCAGTGCAGGTAACCTCCTTGCTATGTGCTGTCGACATCGACCGCGACTTAACTAGAAGCATCCACCGCGACCCACTTGTTCTGTCCGTACCCTAAGCTAGGTGATAGTATACTTGAAGAAGTGCTATCAATACAATTTTTCTGTCTTCAAATTGATGACAAGTTGAACTGGTGTGACCACATTACCAGTATTAGTGCTAAAATTAGCTCAGGTATATTTGTACTGAGAAATTTAAGGTTATACTGTACATCAATACTTTTAACAGCCTATTATGGGCTAGGAATTCATCATTATTTGAGCTATGGAATTCCTCTTTGGGGAAACTCTTCGGCTCAGAATATGAAATGAATGTCTTGCAAAAAAGAGGCATAAGGCTTATTGCGGGGCAAAGAAACAACAAAGTTGTAAAAACTATTTTAAGAAATTTGGAATACTTACACATCCGTGTATTTATATACTTGTAGTGTTGCTTTTCTTTAAATTCAAATGTGATGATGTCCAAAATATGGATATACGCAACTACAGCACCAGGCAAGCTTGTGAGTATCGTGCTAAACAGCACAGGTTAGACTTATACAGTAACCTTCCCTCAAAAGCTGCTACAAAGTTCATGAATAAGCTTCCTAAAAGCATTCAAAATTTACCAAACTACAGGATTCTTAAAAATAGTCTTAAACAATTTCTATTGTCTAGATCCTTTTACTCGGTAGTTTGAAACAAAACCAACTTAATGTTTGGTTTTTTATCTACTTAAATCAGAATATATACAATTTTAAAAATCGGAAAAAGTCCGGACCCTCTACAGTTTCTATAGTTAACGCCAGAACAGATTATTATGATGTTTTCAATAATCTATTCCACAATCATACTCTACGAAAAAAAAAATTTGAATTTGTATTCTTAAATTTAAACAAAAGTAAAAAAACCTTCGAAATAAAATCAGACATCAGCAATAACTGACTTTAAAATAATGTACGAAAATTACATATTTTTAAAACTCTACCCCCCCCCCCCCCCGAATATAATAATTGTAAAATTCAATACCGATATCTAAAAATTTGAAAACAACCAAAAGAAATTATACAAACATATATAAAATATATATATATGAAAGTGACAGAAAATGTTTCTAAGTGTGTAATGTATTTTTCAACATTAGAGTAGAAATATTTACTTAAAATTTGTATATAGCCTAACTGTTGAGTTTATATATCGTGATCGCATTTTTTTGAGATTATCAAACTTACAATTCAGTAAGTAATAAATTATCAATTGTAAGGTTAGTCTTACCTTATTGCAAACAATCCTTAAATAATGTCCTAACGGTTTCGACAGTTAGTTGGTCATCTTCATGTTCCTGACATCACTATTCTTTTTTATCATCCAATTTTGGATTTCATCATGAAATTGCAATTTAAAAATTTTTGTTTGTTATTTGTACTTAAAAAAACATGTACACAAACACACAACAATAATAAATTATACATATATTCCTAAACTCATATTGTAGAGTTCCGCTCCCTTAAGATTGGTAATATTATATTGCTCACACTCCCTCTGGTAAAACTGTCATACCGACTAGTGACCATAATTTCTAAATTCCCTATGGAATTTCGCTAAACACACAAGTTCGTACTCCATAACCATTATACGATGTCTAAATACAATATAAATGTTCAAACTTCAACGATTTCTAACACTTTTATTATAAAATCAGACAAACCCATAAAAACTTACTTTGTTAACACACCTTTACATTATCGAATAGTGTTCAGACAGCCAAGCTAGTGCTAAGTGTTATGGCTGAACTTTGTTTTGTTTAAGCAGACTAAATACATTTTAACCAAAACTTTGCCGTTCTAACGTTGTACCGCCTGGGACCGTGTTAATGAATTTAACATAAAGTAATAACATTTTATTAGGGTTTTAATTCCAGCTCCTACAGTTTACACATTTTGTAATTAAATTTGAGGATCCAATCAATTTGTTTTTCGTTATTTTAATAATTTGTCAATTTAACTTCATAATCGTAATTTAAAGGAAAATATACCGGATAACTCCAGACTAAGTTCCAGAACTTCAGGCTACAGTTCTTTGGGGCAGAATAAGTAAAAAATGTTTCTATAAACTAATGTCCTTAAATACTTAGTTTACCGACTGTCCGCCGTTATGTATTTTTTTACAAAAAATAATATATATATATTTGGAAAGAAATTAGATATCAAGTCCAAATTTGTTATACATAAAATTGTATTCTTTTATCATTGTACAAAAAACCAGGACTTTGTTTTATGTTTTCAACAAAGCGATCGTTCAAAATTGGAATGTCGAATATATAAAAAAAAAAATGACCTTTACAAAATATTTTATTTACAATAAGACAAGTCATTTAGTTAGTAATTAAACTGTCAGTTTTTAATTATGTTTATTTGTAATGACATTACGTTTGTTATTCTTCGTCCCAAACAAAATAATTATATATATATATATTACTATTAACATAATAATAATTCAAAAATATTTTGGTTTTAGGCTAATTTTGGGTACTGTAAACAATTACGAAGAAATTGTTTTCAGTTTTTTGACAATAACTCGTTAATCCTTTATGCTACTGAAAAATTACAAAACTCATTTTGTTTCTCATTAAAAGAGAAAAAATTTTATAAAGTTTGTTTGTCATATATCCGATGTTTAATCTTAAACGGCCGCCATTTTATAAACATAGAAAAAAAATCCTGGTTTTTGGGACGTTGACAAAATACGTATAACAATTCACCGCAAAAAATGTAAGTTCAGTAAATGGTAATTTTTAATTTTTTGCAATTTTAGATACTGGATTTGGGTAATTAATTTCAAGTATATTTCCGTGAATTTCGACGGGTCACACCACTTCCTCTAATACTATAACAGAGTGAATATAAAACCCTCCCACCATCCCTCGCCCTACTTTTTAAATTTTTTGTCATATTGATTTAGGACTAAATGAAGTTTGTGTCAATTTTTTTAAATTGGCAACATTGTGTTTTGATACATGATTTAACATCGTATTTCAACCGTGATTTCAGTGGCGTAAACCTATTTTGATATTTCTCACCTATATCAAGTTGTTCGAGAAAACGCACAGGAAATGTATGAAATTTACCTTTTTTACGAATACTGCAAATTTATTGTTTTAATTGTGTGAGAACCATGTTCCTGCAATGGACATCTGTGGAAATAGGTCAGTATAATAGTACAACTTGATTTATCATTGCTAATGAATGATTTGGTTTCTTTTTTAAAAAGCAGTTTAAAATAATTTTGTAATTGATGTATAATGTAATCAGTTATAATGTTTCATTGACGTAAAAATGAAAATCTAGTGCAGTAACAAACGACTCATACAATTAAAACTTTAAATGGCTGTATTTGAAAAAGTTAAATTTCATACAATACCTTTAGTTTTTCGTGAATAACTGCAAAATATTTATACAAACTGAACGCAAGGTTGAAAAACGGTGTTGTCACATTTTTAAAACGACTCAACTCCAATATGGTGGCCGAAAATTTTAATATATCACAAAACGTCATAAAAGTAATGGTAAGAGATTTATTGTTCTCTCCGTAAGTGAGAATGTAAAAAGAAACAAATAGACCTACAAATATACATCAAATTAAACATTTTAGGGCATTAGATGTTTTTTTATAAAGGGTATAGTTACATATTTTGGCCAGCCAGACTTCTACAAGATGCATACCAAATGGTTGGAAATGTTTTGCACCAGACTTCTGAAAACTCATATTTTATTCGAATATAAAAACACACTTCCGATTCTTTGTTACTATAGGATAAGTCCACGAATTCCTCTTCTTTCCGACTGTTAAAAAGAGGTTTTCCAGCAACCGAATCTCCATTCATAGCAAGTATCTAATGTTTACTATTTTAAATATTTATTTTTGTTTTTCAGGTGAGTAAAAGGAACGAAACGCTACCTACAACGTCTATGAGTAATTTTTGAAAAGTTATTGGCTTATACCCTATGACAGTTGTTAATTAAGTTTAACTAGTTATGCCCCAGGCTTTGCGGAAATCAAACTAATGACATTTCCAACATATAAAGGAATCAATAATCACGTCATTTACTAAGGTATTTACACTTTAGCTTTCTAAGCCAACCTATAAAATAGCTAGATACCGAATAAATAACGTTATAAGAACACAAATAAAAAATTTAAACAAAAGCATGGACGTTCAGTCCTTCATCTCCGTTTATTCTCTTTCTTCATCTTTTCTTTCTTTTTTTTTTTTTTTCTTTTTCCCCCCACACAAAATTGTAAGCTCTTGTTGATCATTAAGACGTAAATGTAAAAAAGTAACAAACGCACAAAATTGTCATTATATTTTATATATTGATATTAAATTGAGCAAAAATATAGCACAACTTTTCTCACACCCCTACACAAAAACAAATGGAAATCATTCAAAATTTAGTAGGATACTATCGTAAGAACAAAACCCAAAATATTATAAAATGTAGGGACAAAGTCACAAACAGGACGTGTTGGTAGCCATCTCATCAAAATAAAGATTTGGGTGTTAAATAAATAAGGCAAGAAGAGTAAATGAGCCCATGGGCGTCGTTGTGAACGTTAGATATCCCAATACATAATATGAATGGTCATATATTGTGGTTGAGGATGAAAAATAACTAAAGTTGGTAAGGAATCTCAAAGAGGCATACGAGATAGCTAGTAATGAGGACGAACATGAGAGAGTGAGAATACTTGGGAGAGAGACTGGAGAAGAAATAGTGTTGAGGGATGAAGTAATATCAGGAGTATAGTGGAGTATTATGAGTTTTAATAACAAAGGGAATAAGATAGAGGATAAATAAGGAAGTGAGGTGATAAAAAGGGAATAATCTTGATATGATGTCGAATAAAGGTGTAAGCAAAGGAACTAGAAAAAAGAATGTCGAAATAATGTATGGAATGCTATCCTAGAGTGTGATACTGTATGGTTTTGAAGTATGGATAAATAAACTGCTGGCAAGAGAAAAAGATTATTTGTACAAAAGTTGGATGAAAATGCCTTATAAAATAAGGAATATTCGACATAGCTTGAGTGTAATTGAAGATGTTCAGAAAAAGCAAATAGGTTACATAAACAGAAAGATGAGAGAAATAACTTACTGCAAATGTATTAAAGTGAATACCACCGGAGAGGCGATAACAAGGGCGTTCAATGCAAACGTGGAAAATGAAATTGGAAGCATAATAGAAATAAGGGATTTGAAAACCGAGTGTTGGAAAGCCAGAGAAAAAAGGACGGAGAAACAAGGCAGCTGTAGAAATCAGATGTTCTTGACTCGTGGAGTAGCAGCGATCTTCAAACCTTTTAACACCTTCGACGCCGTTGACTTGTTGCCACCCGTTCATTCTCAGTGTAAATTACTTTGATAGGGGGGTCATCATGGTACTTACCCAGCCCCAACCTACAATGTAATGCCCCTCATCCTCTAAATATAATGACCCAAAAGATGGTTTATTGGGCCTTGTAGAATATATTGGTTGTTACACGGGTTTTCTGAACATCGCTAGTTCCTTGACTAGGCTCTAATGGGCTTTGTAGATGAGTATCTATCTATATAAATAAAAATGTAAATGTGCGTTTGTTCAAAATCGATAATCTCAGAAAGTTCTTCACCGATTGCTTTGAAATTTGGACACAGTATTCCATTCGAATCCACGAGTGTTTTTATATACTTTTTGAAAAACTGTAGCATCTAATGAACATAAAAACAACAAAAAATATGCTCAATATTTAACAAAAATGCAAGCGCCATTACATATGTTTATGGACTATAATAATAACAGCTGTAGTCAACTGTTTCCTATATTTCCATTATCAGCTGATTTCAAACTTCAAACAACTGTATGTATTTGGATTTCTATCTTTTAAGATAGGTTTTTGTGAACAACGACATCTGTTGAAGTAAAAACAAAACACACTATATTAAATATTTTCAATGTTTCCAAATGTATTGTTGTAATTAACAAATGTTTAAATCAATTATTTTGTAAGACATTCCGTTAGTACAATAACATTTACTATAGCATTAATTTCGTGAGTATAAATAATTTTTTGTATTTTTTCACCGTCTTTCATTTGGTTAAACCAGATTAAATAAAAAAATTACAATAACTCAAATAACATTTTTTGTCATAACCTATTTTCATCATTATAATATTAATAACTATATTAAACCATTTGATTTATCAATATAAAATTAAAAATAATTAGGCCTAAAAGGTCATATTTTTATCTTTCTTTTAAAATTAAAAAATCTTAATAAATACAAAACATAAAATTGTAACAACTAGGCCTACAATTCAAAAAACCCATTTATTTTATAATCTAAACTGTATTACACTTCCAAATTTTATAATAACATAACTATATAATTAATTACTTCTAAGATAATTAATATATCAATATGAAATAAAAAACACTTAAAAGACAATATTTATATCTTTATTTTAAAATTAAAGAATCTTTATAAATACAAAACATAAAATTGTAACAGTTAGGCCTACAATTTAAATAAAAACTTATCTAAATGTTACATAAATAATAACTTTTTTAAAACAGGTTATTGTACACAATGTTATTTTCTCGGGAATATTAATTAGGACAGAGATTTTGTATTGTTATAAATAAAAGAGGCAATTTTCAATTTATAAAATATATCATTTACCATATTATAAATAGGCCTAGCCTACTATTAAATTCTAATGTCTTTTTTTTTTTTAAATTAGATTGTAACATATTGTTTTCTTAATTTTAAATATTATTATCTTAACGCAAGCTTTTATTGGTTTGTGTGTGTTGAAATATATGTTGGTTCAATCTAGGCCTAACTTAAAAATATTATTTGTACTAGCTGGACATCCGAATCAACTGTTTCATCAGTTATTTTATTAAATTGGCTGCTATGGTAATGAATGCCAATAGGTACATTCAAGAAATATGTATTGGTTCATCTTTCTAGGCCTAACCTAAAATTATATTTAATTTATTTTACCTACCTTAATGGCAACATACACACATAATTTATGTTGTTGTGCACATCTTTGGCATAGTACGTTTCTATTGATATTTATAAATTTCATCTTTCAATAGTAATTTTTTAGTTTTTCATAATGTTGTTTATTTATTGATACTACAGCTGCTAGACACTGGGTTTAATGCCCAAAGATTTTTTTACGATTTTCAAAATAAATTTACAAATAATATGGAATATAAAAAATGTTTTTATCAAAATGAATCCTACTCTATGTTACTCTGGGATAGTGTAGCTTTTTATTTAAAAAAATGTTTCAATTGGTTCCATATTTCCAACATAAAAATGTTCAAGTATTTCCCAATATTCAAACCAATTATAAGAATTGCGATTGGCTGAGTGAACGAGCTATTCTTGCCTCCAAGAACAAAGACGTCTACGAACTAAATAATATTATTCAGACTAAAATTCAAAGCGAGGTAGTTACATACAAGTCCGTCGACACTGTTGTAGAAGCAAATGAAGCAAATAATTACCCAACAGAATTTTTAAATTCACTCTATCTGCTAGGGATGCCACCACACTTAATGCAATTGAAAATCGGTGTGCCGATAATCATCTTGCGAAATATCAACCAGCCAAAGCTTTGCAACGGCACAAGACTTGCAGAGAAACAATTAATAAACAACGTCATAGAAGCAACAATCTTGACAGGACCTTACAAAAATGATGATGTCCTCATTCCTCGCATTCCTTTAATTCCAACAGACATGCCATTTAAATTTAAGAGATTGCAGTTCCCAATTCGATTGGCATTTGCAATTACCATTAACAAAGCTCAGGGCCAAAATTTAGAATTGTGTGGCTTAGATCTAGAAACGGATTGCTACGTTAACCAGATAATCTGTATATATACACAAACAATGGAACTACAAAAAATATTGTGTACCCACAAGCATTGTTTAAATAAACATATTTTAATTTATGTCTTTTATTTATTTTCCATTTAACCAGATGAGCCACAGCAATGGTGGCCGGGTACAGCTAGTATATTATAAATCTCTTGAAATCTGTTCCTAGCTTTGCTTTTCTGTAGTCATTGCTGAAATACCTTTTCCGTACATGATTGTCGTTGGTATTATAAATAAATATGGAATAGTTTCTGCTGATAGTTTTAAATAATTATTTCAAGTGAAAAATATACGACCTAGACTGGAAATCGAACCCAGGACGTTTGGCTTTACGCGCCAATGCCAACAGAGCTATCCTTGATCGCAACCCAGTTCTATGTTAATCATTCACGAGTTACTAAAATACTCTGCATATCGTGAGGCTTTTACTGTTGAACATTTAAAGCGTCCAGTGAAGTTTGTATTTACCAGACGTAACTATGTAGATAGGATTTATATGTTGAACCACATCGTTGTAACCTCTAATATACCGTCGCTAAAAATGTTTTTTTTAAATGTTAATGGTAACTTAAATATGAAAATTAAGTTATTAAATATTTGTTTAGTAAAAGGTGAGTATTTAAACCATAGTCAAATTATGTCCATGTAATTTTACCTGTATAATAATATTTAATAAAGTCATTGAAATTATTTTTCAAATGCGACTCATTAATTGAAGACATCTTCTTTAGAGTGAAAAAAAGCACAGCACTAGCAAAAGATTATATTGTATTTTTTAATGATAGCGTGAATAACATTAAAAAAAACATTGCAAAACAATTTAGTATAACTTATTAAATTTCAGTTAGACATTGTTTACACAGGTAATTAATATATTTGTTATAATCAACTGTGGTAGTAGAATCATGTTTACAGAGTGCTTCAACAACATAAACAATAATTACGTAAGAGGAACAAACTGTGTTGATAGTAGAGGCAAAATATAATGAAATAAAAACAAAGCCCTCAGCGTACTCTGTAACCTATAATAATAGATATTATGCAAACGTTTATTAGAATTCATAATATGTGTTATACGATGTTTGTTGTTTAAAGGTTAGAGAATAAAAATAGAAACCCCTAGCCTTAGTGTCAGAGTCGGGCGAGAACAAGTGTTGGTCCGGAGAGGAAACATGAAGAGAGAAGATCTAACTACACGAAGTAAGGTGTAGATCCAGCTAGGATACATCGATCTGTTGATTTTAAAATTGTTGGTGCTAAGAATAAATAGTAGGCCTGACCAGTCTGGGTACAAACATTGAGTTGAACTGTAGTCTTAGTGAAACCAAAACACACAGGAAACACGTTCAGAACCTGTGAAAGTAGCCATTGTAACGCTCTGATGATTGTATTTTGTAACACAGAACTATGTGAGTCAGTCTTGGTGTTTTCCTTTAAAATGACACCTCAACCAATTTTGTAACATATATGAATAAATTTCCACATGCTTTAAAGTTGTAAAATCCTTTTTGAAACAAACTGTATAAGGATTAGATTAAAATGAATTGTTCCTAAATAGATCATTAATCGCAGCAAATAAATGCTTCCTGTGAAAATAGGAGGAACGTTTCATCACTGCCATTATTTCGACAACTATCTATATTACCTCTTAGATATTTATATATATTTAGAGTTATGGAAATTTTTTATATAAGGAGCTGACGCTTTCCAGATCTGCAGCACAGAAATGATTACTTGTTTAGACATAGTAACAAAGCTTTCGTACCCAGAGCAAATTGACAATCTAATCAAAATTTTACTCTATAGTCGCACTTATAATATATAACCAACTTCCAGAAAATATTAAACCCAGCATAAACATAAACAAATATTTAATTTTTGAAAAGCTGGCTTTTGGGCGTGGATTGTGTTGAAGGTATGTTGGAGGTTGTGGTATAGGAATACATTACTATTCTAATTTTGCTTGGATGCAAGGATAATGAGTGTACGAGATGTAATAGGGGTGTGGAAGTGTTTTTTCTCTTAATAATTTTGTTTATTGTTGTATTTCTTTTTATCATGTTAAACTTGGAGCTAGGGATGTGTTTGTATGAGTATAATATGTATGGTAAGTGAGTGTTTGTATGTTACGTATGTGTAAATTTAACCAGTTCATATTTATGTTATAGATGCAAATACAGAGGCATAATTATCATATAACAAATTATTATTTATCAAGTTATAATATTTGTAATAAATATTAAATTAAATTTTAATTTATTAATAGTTTAACTGCTCCCGATGGTCTCTTGACCTCTGTTTTTTCTTATTTTTTCTCTTTTTACTTGAGAAATATGCAGCTTCAAATCGGGCAGACCCATGGAAGCTGCCTATTTCATTCCGCATATTTTTGTTTATCTTAAGTTATTTTTTAAGGATTTAGAAGTTTTTTTTCTTTTCTCTTTTTTTGTGATTTTTTACTTTAAGTAATGTATTATTATATCATATGTGAATTTATTTGTTTTGTTTAGTTTGTTGTTAAAATGAGCTTTATTTTCTCTCCCTCTTTCTCAATCTAAATCATGTTTTGTTTGTCTCAATGTAATAAAAGGAATAGAAAATAAAATATAAAAAAATAGTTCATAACAAATTTGTGAGTTTATATTCGTGTAGAAGGGGAGGGAGGAATATGCGCCCTTGATAATTTAAGGAAGAAGTTACGTAATAATAATCCATTGGTTTCTCTACTCCAACCAAGATATTATTAATAATATCATCAGTCGAGGATTTTATATTTCTTCAGGAAAATATATAATAATAGTAATTGAATACTATTTGAAACGAACCTTTATAAATACGAAAACAATTTAACAGCAGACAAACAACGATCTCTTTTCAACAGATGTGAATAAAACATTTAATGGATAACGTATCCCATTGGTTTTCTCTCAGGGGTACTAAAGTAAAGATAGGAAATACCTTGCTTATTGTTATTGTCAACCTATTCACCATCTTCTTGCAATAACATATTTTTTGTTACATGCCATAGAGGGTTGGGTTGCCTGTCATTGCTTACAACATCGAAAAATATTTTGTCCTTTGAGAATATACATTCCCTCTTGAGCTTTCTCGTTGATAGAAACATTATTTTACTTTCACACAAAATGTATCATAAAAATAAACGGTGGAAAAAACACAACACAATCATTCTCGCACCAACATCGTTAAAATAAAATACTAAAAAATTTATATATCGTCCAAAAATTGACAATTAGTCGTGACTCAGTCTTATAGTTATACAAAATATTTTGAAAACGTAATATATATTTAAATAAAGAGGTTTAAATGTCGGCGTTCAAATGTTATATTAGGTTTTATCATTATTCACGAAAAATAATGTTCTTTTATTTGTGATTTTGTATACTGGATTGGATCATTAATATTTACATTTCCCCAAAATTTGAAGGAAATCGATACCCAGATTTTGAAAAATCACGACAAATACAACGTCTCTATGACCGAGTTAGAAACTGGTTTTTTTTTAATGAAATGGCGACAGTTTTTTTTAGATTCTTACCAATACAAAATCTCATCAAAATCGTTACAGAATTTTGTTTTTTTTTTGTTTTTTTTTTTGTCTTACTGGTACCCCAATTATTGAATCATCGAAAAATTGTGAAAACAATCTTAAGATATGGCGAAAATTACCCCAAATATATGATCGCAATCTATCCACCCGTTTAGCCTGTACAACAACTGTAAAAAAGACCTTATTCAAAAATCTGCTCTTTTGAAGTTCAGGGAACATCAAAACTGGTATATTCGCGAAAACTCAACATGACTGTTCATATTGTAGGATACTAACTACCAAAATTGTGTTAGATAAATTGTGTTCTGTTTTTTAAAATGATTTTTCAAAAGATTACTAGTTTCGACGAGTACTGTCATCATCAAATCTTTAAGAAGTATTTTTTAAGAACAAATATCTCACAAAAAATATCTTTATTCAATCAAACGCGTTTCAACGACAAAGTCGCCATTCTCAGTGATACATGAGCTACAATAACAAAACTATAACAGTTATTATAAGTGTTTTTATTGTAGCTCATGTATCACTGAGGATGGCGATTTTGTCGTTGAAACGCGTTTGATTGAATAAACGTAATTTTTGTGAGATCTTGTGTTCGAGTTTTTTTTAAATCTAATATTATCTCACAAGTTCAATATTTATTTATTAAGAACAAATATACTAGCAATGACTACATAAATACTATAAGACACGACATAGGATAGGGAAATAGTCTACGCTTTACGGGTGCTGTTCGTCACAAGTTTGACACACAGCTATCAGAAAGCGCTAGCAGCAGGTGCTTGACTGTACGCATCCCACTTGGTTGAAACTGTACAACTGTTGACCTCTCTCTCACAAACCTTCTCACTTACTTCCGTCAGCATAGTCAGTGTTGTCAGTTCGTGCGCTGAGATAAGCGATTCTCGACCTTCCCTCGCATCTCTGGTCCCATATGTGGCATCAGTGCGTTTTCTCTTACCCGCCTGAAACATTGTTTGACCGTAGAGCCATCTAGCGCCAGTCACATCAACTTCAGATTCTCTAGCAGAGCGACCTAGCGGGTATTGGACAACTCAAGAATAAGCGTAGAATATTTAACATGGCCATGTCGTGTCTTATAGTATTTATGTAGTCATTGATACTAGTAAAATAAATTCTTAATTCAATAAGAATGATGTTAAAAAACGAATACATATATAAGATAATAAAAAAGTGAACTACATCACAAACTCAGTTATAACTATAAACAATTTTATTCACCTTTTATCATCTTATATAACACATGTTCGTTGTAGACATCATTCATATGGAAATTGATTTTACTTGTATATTCGGTTTTATTTAATTGTTATATTGTATATTCGGTTTTTTTTTAAAAAAATGTTAGTGAAGATCTGATGATGACAGTACGCTGTCGAAACTAGTAATCATTTGAAAAAATAGAAAGTTGCAAACAGACAAATTAATGTAATCATTTACGATTGTTTTACCCGCCAAATAACTTTCTCTACAATATAAGGGAGACAGTAATAAATAACATTAAGATATACTCTATTTTGAATTTAGTACTTTTTAAAATGAAATAATCATTTTGGTGGATAGTATTCCACACAACAAATATGTAACACACTTTTAAAACATTACAGCAAAATTAAGTTTCGTGTACTCTGAAAAACAAAATGTTAATATTTTTCATAAATGTTTTATTATTTAATCGGGGTAACAGAGTTCTGACGTCAGCGTATTATAAAATTGAAATTGTTTTCCTGAATTAATGACATTCCTGTGCTCTTTTTGTCTCTGTAAAATCATCCTCTTGTTTTTTATTAATTAAGGGCCATCGTTTTGAGTTGGATGAACTGATTTTTACTATAAAAATTTATTCCAACAATATAACTCTAGCCTACATATTCGCATAATACAAAAGCAGTCACAAGAGGTCTAAGAACCAATTACAGAGGCGCTACGCCTCCCAATCCGTAAAGAAATACAGAATAATATATTCATAGAAACATGAACTAATATGTAGAAATAATAACTGAACTTACAATCCACTCAAATACGTAAGGGTCTCATCAATCTTTGCAATTACTACGAAATATAACATAAAAATAAAAATTAACTTAAAAAAAAACATGCAAGGAAAAAAAATTAAACAAACGGAAGTAACTACCTCGTATACTTACATTCATTACACTTGAAGTTTTTCATGGTATATATTTTTCCTCGCTTTTAAAGGCGATAAACCTGTTTATCACCGCAACATAAAGAGAGAATGAATATAAAATAAAGACCTATAGTTCACAAATACTCTAATAGCGCCAGGGTCGGAAAAGAACAAGAGTTGGTCAAGAGAGACCTGATAGGAAAGATAAAAGAGAGTAATCTAACCCAAGTTTACATAAAAAAGGTGTACATTCAGCTAGGGTTCTTCGGAATTGCCAAGCCGTAAGTGAACCTCTGGGAGCTTGAGAATATACAATGAACCTTATAAAAACAAAAGTAAACCCAGGAAATGTACACTTTGTGGGTGAAGAGGTCCACAACGTAAGGTAACTTATAAATTGAGAGGAGACGATGCATAAGTATCTTTTAATACGTTTTTATATAAGTGTCTTTCGATGTGCCACCATAAATCGGAACATCCCATGATATTTGTCCTAAGGTTTGAGATAATCAATTTTACTGCTCATAATTCGTTCTAAAAATCAAAAAACATAATGAACCGGGCCAAACTACCGATATTTTTCAATAATTCCCTCTTTGAAATCAACCCAAATACTTGATCTAACCAAATCATTAATAAATCTACATAAGCTTAATATCACGGAAAGCCGAATTTATCCGCGATATTGTACAGAAATAAGTGCCTGTTAAATTTGGACTAAATCTGTTCAATTGTTATTTAGACAAATGAGTAAATGATTTACTGCCCGTCCTCCCCTCAAATATTCTTCTAATGACATAATCAATAACTAATAAATATTGATGGTGACAGCAAATGTTAGTATCTCACACAGGTGTACTACGTTGTACTAGTCATGAAATGTGTTTATCTTAAGGTAACCAACAAAGTCCTTTTATTTTGTAGTCAAGGAAACCCTGTTATGTGATATTTTACACTTGGTTGAATCAATTGAAAACTTCTGTTTGTAGGGGGTAAGTTCCGAGCAATCAAATTAAAAATATAGATTAAGCGAATAAATTTTGAAAAAGCGTTATCAATGTGTTCGTAATTATTTTGACCAATATTAAGCTAATGTTAAGTAACAAAACTAACTGTTGTAACAAGTTAGTCCATGAATAACTTCCGTAGAAATATATGTTATAATAGTAATAACTTCCATGATGCTGATGCTGATATAGTTTCCTGTAGAAATGAAAAATCCAGAAAGTACAAAGCAAGTAAAAGCTACGACTTAGGGACAGTAATTTGTATAAACTCGATGTCTTTTACACAGCAATTTTAGATGTACAAACAGGTGTGTGAATTATTGGGGTCTTTGGTTTTACCTATGGTCCCTAATAAAGAGGAATACAAGAAAATCTCCAATCTCTCTTTTAATGACTATTGAATTGTTTGTCTCACATCTTACAAAAAATACTTTTAAAACTTATACGCTATAAATTTTTCATTTTGGGGTTAAATTAAGTTGTATTCGTCATACAAAAAACTGTAATATATGATTTGGCAATGCAATTTAATTTTATTTCTAAATCATTTTGTTCACGATTCTAGGTCATGCCGTGATCAAGTTTGAGGGGGAGGGGGATATGATATATGACACTTTAAATTTGGCCCAGCGCCAAAATATTATTTTTTTCGTCAAATAAACTTACATATTCGTAATATGAAAATTTCTAGTTTCACTTGATACTCCACAGATAATATTAATATATTTTTAAAACTCTGTTACCGCTATATTGCTCTTATATGTGGGACAATACAAAGAATACAAATGCAAAATTTTAAAAGTACATGATTTATCTTTTTGTCTATGTAGACTGTGACACTGTGTATTTAGTGACAAACTGAAAGATACACACGTGAAATTATAAGGACTCTTGGATTTATCTACGGACCGTAATAAATGAAGTTTAGTCTCACAAGAATAGGGAATTTATCAATAAAATAAAAAAATGTCGTTTTTCATTTATGAGTTTCTAATCCAGTTTTTATTATTGTTTAAAAAAAAAAAAGATATAACACTTTTTGGAGAGTAGTTGAAATCAAAATGTAGTAAATCATATATTTCGAAAACTATATGACCTATCATCACAATTTATAATATGAAATTAAAACTCGATAATGTGTCTGCTTGATGAAGTTTCGACTTAAAAATTTCGAACTGACCAAAAATATCAATAACATTAAAACTATAGCAACATACAAATCAGTTGTCTTTCAACATTCGTTACCATAACAACCAATTTTACACATTTTACAACAGCTGATTAATTGCAATAATTGTAAAATAAATTCGAGATTAGGTTAACCAACAAGATTCAGACAAAAATGATCATACAATATTTTTTATTTTTTTATTGTGTCACATATTGGTAAATTGGTTATACGTTTTCCTCTTTTAGATGGAAGACCTACCGCAACAACTTTCTCAGTTAAACTCGCAAAAGGAAAAATGTACATTATAAGTAAGTACGGAGTTTTTGCGATACAGTTCATAATGACATTGGGTTAAGGTGTGCGATATATAGTGTGTCTTAAAAATATGCAAACGCCTTCTTAATATTTGAAGAACTGCTTTAGATAGAAAAATGTTCGACCTCTCTTTTTAAAGTTCTTAACCTTAATCTCCTCGATGATACAAAAGTTTAGTAAGATATAAAGGGTGTTTCAAAAAATTAACAAAACTTGAATTTCTCAACTTTTAAAAATGTAAAGTTATTATTATTTTACACAATCTAATGTAAAAGAGTATCCTAAAAAGCAATAATTAAGCCTACGTATTTCTTAATTACAGTACACAAATTATCAGAATATCAATTATACTAACAAATCACTTAAATCGGTACAAAGGTTTGATGGAACTTCGTTGGATGTCCATCAAACATTTATTGAACACTCCCAGACGTCGAGCTTCGTTAAGAAAAGCTGCACTACAACACGGTTTTAAGCTTTAAGTCGGTTCACAATATTCACGAGAAATAAAGTTACCACCTTTATAAAGTTCCTCTGGTTCATTCAGAATGATTATTATCGTAAGGTTGAGTTTTGTGATTTAAAAATGGACAAAAAATGTGATGAATACCGTAATTTGAAACTACAGTTTTATTAAACTTTCCTAATTTATATCCTAGAATTTCAATTGATATTCTAATAATTTGTGTACTGTAATTAAGAAATACGTAGGCTTAGTTTTTGCTTTTTATAACAGCTTGCAACGTTTTATAAAATGTCATAACTCGGTTGTTATTAAAGATTAATTAAAAAATTTTTTTTTAATATCTTAAATTTACTATTAGAATGTGTAAAATGATAATAGCTTTACATTTACGTTTTGTTGATTTTGGAACACCCTGTATTAAAATTTTTACCGTCCTGTAGATAGCTAAGGTTAAGAGCTTTAAAACGAGAGGTCGACCGCTTTTCTACCTAAACCAGTTCTTGAAATATTATGCTATTTCCATATTTTACGCACCATATTGTATGCATATATGAACCAAGTCTCCAGTCTGTCATTTGACCTAGTTTTTTAAAACAAATTTATGTCTTTTGATGTTCTAAAACGAAATCGGGATTCCGAGTGCACAACTACACCGCCCAATCTTAGTAAAAACGGTAAAAATGAAGAAAGAGACATCTGTAGATTCTCAGATTTTCATAATGTATCAAAGTGGTTTTGGTTTGAAAAGTATTTAGTTTTTTTGGTGCTCTAGATTCTTCACCTATATGCAAATTCTTCATCTAAAAATGTAGAAATTTAAATACATGTATTATTTAATATAGATATAAATAAGTATACAGATTTGTATTAGCTTTAATAATAATAATAATATTAATACTATTATATTTAGAAGCCATAGTCCATTCTAAATACACATTACAAAATACATCCATGGCAAGTCCAGAGTAATATTATGCAACAATTCTCAAGCTTTATTTATGATAAACAATATTTTGGTAATTTAAAAGCTACTCTACTCATTGTGCTTAATATTTCACTAGTTCATGCGGTGGGTTTTATCTAAATAGGTAAATGTAATTATGGTTTCTGGTTTAGTAAACCCGCTTACTGCGTCAAGGGTAATAATGTATCGCTTGAGGTTGGTCATAATATGCTCTTAGTCAATTTGGTGTTAAATAAAACCATCTGAAAACTGAGAAATGGTCGGTCAATCTTTATTTACACAAAAAAGGTCAAATACACTTTTTGATCGATTTGATGATATCAAAATAAAAATATTTTTTAGAAGGGCGCAAAACTAAAAATTAAAATAGGATGAGTTACAACACGATAAGTAGTCTTTTATAGTTAAATCATCGACTGTAACCCAAATACAGAAATAGCTCTGGCATCTAATTAAACCTAAAATTTAGGACAGGCTTGATATTTCTTTTTTACGTATTATAATTTTGAGAGTTTTCATTTTCTTGTTCTCTTTTCCATATATTTAACTTTAAGTTTCATCTATGTAAGATATCTTCTTATGTTATGTGGAGTATAAATAAACAAGAAGACATAAAGAATGCGTTTACGCACACAACGCGATTGGAAATGCTGCGAATTCATTAAGATTCTCTGGCACTCAATTAACTGCAGCTATCTCCGTGTCCGAAATAGACCAGAGAACTTGCAGAACATTTTAAAAGCAATTCCAACTTTCAATGTAAATATTTTATTTTTGAACATTTACTAACCAAAAATTGTTTTTTAGAAACAATGTATGTTCTTGCGCGTCTATAAACCAAACGGTACAAGTAATGTGATTCAAAATTTTAATAAAAAGGTTTATACTATGGTACTTCTAAGCGAAGATCGAAATATATTATTATGTTTCTTGAAAAATCTACTCTTATAATTTTTATTAAAATTGGGTTTGAATAAATTTGTGTCAAATAAAATGAATTTGTCACCACATTCGAAAAATTTTGATTAGGAAGTTATCGTTAAAATATAAGTTTTTATACAGATTCTTTAGTCAAATATACATCTTGTTATGTAAAATATATATCCATTTAAAATAAAATTAGATTTTAAATAAAATCTACATTTTTAGAGAATTTCCAATAGATAAATTCTAGGTATTGCGATTTCCCTGATACCAGCTGTTTAAGTAGTCTGAATAAATTTATTTGTATTTACAAAGTTGTAAAGTCCTTTTTAAAGCACTCAGTATACAAATGCTTTAAAAAGGACTTTACAACTTTGTAAATGCAAATAAATCTATTCAGACTTCTAAAAGAGGTAGTTTTGGTGTCATTTTGTAGCAAAATAGATCAAGTTTTGACTCACGTAGTGAATAGTACAGAATAGCACCACCGCAAGCACTAGCGACAGTTAAAACAAAGAAGGTTGTTGTCACTGGTCCCGAGCACGCTGCTGCGTGTTTTAGTTTGAAGAATCAAAGTCTGCGACAATTTTGTGGAACGGAATTTTATTACAAAGTATTGCAAAGATCCTTTCAGTAGGCCTAGCAAAGAAATCCTCAGGGCGTCCCCGTGTATCTGACGGTGGCGTAGATCAAGTGAGGCAAAGCGTTCCACGTGCGACTGTTTGACGTGTGTTGAGAAGACGTTTGCAGTTCAAACCTTATAGATTAACAATGATGCAAAATAGGACGCTCGTAAGGAGTTTTGTGCGGAAATGTTACATCGATTTCATGAGTACCAGAATTTCATTGAAACAATCTTCACTGGTGAGTCGACTTTCCATGTATAAATGTGATTAGTGCATGTGCAGTTTCCTTTTCACCCCGCATAGTTTGCATCCATTCTTGTGATCTGTACTGTTTAAACAAAAATAACTAATGTGGCCAACATATCAATTTCCAATTATATTTGTAGGAAAATTATATTAAATTCGGACTCCGAGCATTAAAATCATAATAATTAAAATTTCATCACAATAAGCCGTTTTTTTCCCCTTCAAAATTGTGGATTATTTTGGATATTTGAGGTAAATGGGGCCCAAGAACATACAACTCGATGGAAAATTTGAATTCGGCGCTCTAAAATACATACATTTTATGATTTTTATTAAAGACAATTAATAAAATTGTTAATAAATTTGAATTGAGCCACTATTTTCACCACATCCCTAAGGTAATTTAAACCAAAAAAATAACCATCTTGTGAGACACCTACTTTACAACAAGGATAAGATAATCTGAAGGCATTCTAGACCTATCTTTATTGAGACACCGCCGACACTTTATTTCACCTTTTTTAACACTAAACCGATTTGACCCAAAACTATTTATTCTATGACGGACAAATCTATTATCAACCTTGATTTTTTTTGTTTCAATCGAACCTCCCACTGATAATACGCAAAACCACAGACATAAAATTGTATCGAAAATGGTATAAATGTGTTGTGGTGTCTGAAAAGAATCGAAAACGTAATACCGAGATTTCGCACAATCACAAAACTTTGCTTACTTGATACTTACAAAATAAAAAGACAAATTTTAATCATAGAAAATATAGAGCTTAAACAGCTCGTAATATTACGTATTTATTAAATGGATAGAATTGTGCAAAGTTAGTCGGAATAAAACGAATCATAAATCAATATCACGGTAGATAGAGTTATTGGAAGTAATGAGATGGAAGTTGGCAATACTGATTGATAACTGTCGGTTGGTAACAGTGGCAGATCGTGCAGACACCCGCCCACTACATGCAACAACAACAAACCATTATGTCTGATGCATGTCCATTGTAGTCAAAGCTGGGAATTAAATTTGTAGAACAGATGAAAGCATATAGTAACTCGCGAGAGAAAGTCATTTAGTTTAAATTGGATGTTATTTAACTATTGGTCAACGTAAGAAGTAAGAGTTTGTTTGATTAAACATATTACCAGGGGGTAAAAGAGGGGAAAACATATTACACCTTAATTTTCTCTAATTTCCAAGCTTCTTGAAAAATCTAAATAAATGCACGTCCTAAGCCAATAATTGTCAGAGTATGAAGAGAATTTTTGAAGTCATTTAAAACTATTATTGTAATTTACTAAAATTTAAGCTTGTGAACCACATATAGCGCAAAAGCGTTCACTTTCATCATCTTTGTAAACAAACGTGTTAACTATAAAGAATAAATTTACACATTAAAGATTTTTAATTTGTTTTGGGTTTTCATTTCTTTATCTCATTAAAAAAAAGCAAATATCCTACCCAAGGAATAAATATTGAAGAGCAAATTTGTGATCCAAGCTCTAAAAGGTGGTTGCCAAACCTGTATTTTGTACGACACTATATATTTTATCTTCCAAGAAAAAAACTATTTTCACTCTTTATACTTCTTGGTCTCCACTTTGGGATGAAGACAGCGAACATAAATTATATTCTTTAACGTTTTATTTTACTCTTAATAATTTTGAAGTTGGTTTCAAATAAGATACAACAAAAAATAACGCTTAATGGCGTTTGAGAAACGCTTTTGAGAAAATACACAGGTTTTGAGACACTATATTTGTTTTAGACCAAACAGATGAACTATTCTAAAATATGAACCTAAACAAATAGCTCATATGAAGATATTTAAAGCGGATACAGATGCACAAAGAAGCAAGGTTTTTTTTACAAGAGAAACTATGGAGGAGGGGTTCCGGAATATTCATAATATCGAACAATTCATCCCTAAGCAATAACACATTTCGTAGTGAATAATCTTATCTTGAAATACATCATTCCTCTATACCAGATGTATCGAAGAATATTTGACTTCTATTCTCAGTTTCAATTTTAGTTGGCAGTGTGTATTAATTGCAGCGAGGTGTATTATGCGTTTATAAAGATCGTACTAAAATGTCGCCTAAACACAACAGATATACAAAACATATAAAAATATCTGTATTCTAGGGAAATAAACCTTAACTAGATCAAAACAAACCAGTTAAAAAGTGAATTCAAGTTTGTGAAGCGACCTAACTTTTTCAATATGGCTAGTCCAGCTCAAACTCTCCTAAGGGGCGCCACGGATCTTGACTGATGGTTTGGCAAGCGATGGGTTAGGCGAGGGGAGGGGTGCGGGTACTTTCCGAAAAACATTGGTTTTCCAATGTCACAACTAATGTCCGTGAACAAATTATGTATACCCGAGTTTACGATATCACACCTCCGAAACAGCCAGTTCAATTTTGACGAGTGACCTATCAAATTAGAGGAAATATTGTCAAATGTTATATTACGGGGGTTCAACTTTTTACATAACTTGTTATAATTTATATCTTGAAAAAAGTGGGAAGTCGACGACGCCGACTGCGGTGCGCGTAGAACTGACATAGCGGTTATTTACATCGGAGTATTGAACAAACTAGAAGTTCTATCAAAAATATTTTCGAATACATTTTTAAGATCAACTAATTTGCTACAACTTTCTCGCTGGAAGTTTGTTTCTACCACAAAAATAAAAAAAGTTCTCGCTTACTGACTTTTTCATGTCATTTTGTTTCAACTTACTAATATTTTTCATTATTAAAAATTACACAGAATTTCAAAACTAAAATATATTTATACCGTTGTATGCGGAAATTCATGCAGAAAAGGCATATATAAGTTTCATTGTAGTTTTATTATTCTCAAGATGTCTAGGAACGTGTAAACGACAACGCGCTGACCGCTGGCGCTGGTTCGCTGTTTCAGAATGGCTAGTAGCGCCGATTCATCGGCCAAGATCTGTGGCGACCCCTTATAACGTGAAATGGAGTATATAAAGGGAATAATTCAATAAATTGGTTATTGCTAACGAAACAATTTGTTTTAAATTGGTCTTTAATGTTCACAAAAACGCCAAAATTTACTAAATGTACTAAGATATCGTATCAAAATTCTACAAAATCTTTCAATTACAGGTTTCATTTTCCACACATAAGTAGTAAGGAGAAAGTAAGTGACAAGTCAAAGAACTCCGATGTTTAGTTTTTCGCGAAAATATCCGTATTAAAAAAAAATCTTTTGAGCCCCAAAGTGTTATTTTTTAATGAAGTCTGTCTGTATATTTTTCTGCAGCCATAACGAGTGAACCGATTTTTATCGTACTGTATTTAGTATGTGAACATATTCTGGTCATATCTCAAGACGTTTAAACTGAGACTAGCAAAACTAAAAATTCCTGTCTTATAACTCGACTCTGTGACACATTGCCTCGACGCATCGATGTTGGCATTTCGGTTACGTACGAACCTTGTGTGGTGTATGGAACTGCTCGGCGAATTCATACAGAGTCCCCTCGATTTAGTTAATTAGTTTTGCGGTAGTTATTTTTCTATGTTATTAGGTCGGGTCAATTTTATGCGAATGGCGTTCTCGAAATTCTCAGGAAGGACTAAATACTGTGTCGCACAGCGAAAAAAAAAATTAAACTGGTGAGTTACTAATAGGTCTATAGCTTTGACCACTCATATTTCTATTAGAGTTTTGTGCAGTTACTTTAATAATTAGTTTATAAGTCCTCCAAAATAATTGATATTTATAATTAACTCATTAAGAACTGGTTATCTAAGGTGGTTTTGGTTTAAAGGGGTAAGGAAATTTAGACCTTATAGGGAAATTGGTGAGAACGTTTTTACTAGTTAACGCTATATAGGGTTACCCTAATCCCGGTTTTAAATTATATAGTTTGACCCCACGCAACCATAAAGTGTTGCAACTCTTAAATTTTAATTAAAGTTAGCTAGAATATAGCCTCTAAAGGTTCCGAACAAAACGACCCGGTTGCCATCTTCAAGAACTTCTTGCACGGGAAACAAAAACAAAAATAGTTCCTGTAGATTTTATAAAATAAGCTTTACCGATTTTGTTCCAAATTTGACGAAATATTAATGTTAAGGTACCAGACCAGAGTGCCCAATTTCAAGTAAAAGAAGGTTACGGTTCAGGAATAACTGGAAAAAAACGAAAATGGACCTTGATTGCAGTCAATAACGTGCTATCAAATACGATTTAGGCTTAAGACGCGTTTATAGCGCAAGAAAAACAAGCTTAGGCTATTATTTTTTTATTAATATATTTAAAAAAAATTCTTTATAGGCTACAATTTGGAAATGAGAACCAGAGGGGACCCTTGTATACGAACCTTCATCCATGAAAAATATATAAGGGATATAATTTGAATTATTTTAACAATATAGTTTAAATTATTATTATATTTTTTAAATTTTATTTATTTAATGAGCCTGCGACGAATATTGTTTTTATTTTTTATTTTGTGGATGGCTGTTTGTGAAATTAGTTTATTTCAAATCCTACCAAATATCATAATTTACCAAATTAAAAAGAATTACACTTTTCTATTTGTTACTCTCAATATGTAATAAGTAAATTTGTTTTACAAGAAATCTTTACGTTGAAATCACTTCAGTTTTAAAGGTTTGTACTGAATTTCCTTGCTTAGATGTTCTGAATTGCTTGGCAATGTCCTAGAAGCATTTGACACTAGTAACTCACTATAAACAATATATTGAAAGATTTAAACTTTCTTCTGTTTAATACAAAACAAGAAATCGTTTTAATAAGGATTCCACTAGAAAATACCACTAATAATTACATTTTTGGGGGGAATTTTGACGGTATTGACATTAAAAATATTATGTCCCTATATATTACTCACATTTCAACTATAAAGGCCGCTAATTTTCTTTTTCTTAGTTACAATTTCAAAATGGAAGTCATTGTGTGAACAATCGTATATTTTGACAAAGAAAGTAATGCTTCCTATGAACAAAAACATATGTATATAAGATATCTTAGAGATGGAATTGAACTGAAACATATTAATAAAGCTAGGAGTGGCAGTGATGATGCAAGTACTGCAGTTTTATTATTGATTATAACTCAATCAAATGTAAAATAGCAAGCATAACCGCAAACTATTATGACTGTGGTACGATGGAATGTAGTAACACTAGCCTAGCTTGAGCGAGATCCTAGAAACCATTTTATTCTGTTTAAGGATGCGGACTAGCACAAAACAGAAGGATGCGATGAGCAAATGTGATGTTTGATTAGAACACTCTTAATCAGGTGATATAGTTGCCAAGTTGTTGCTGTCCAGAGATTTGGTATCTTGTGACGTAGCTTCATGAAGGCGACGGAGGACAACTATCCCGTGTTTTGTTTAACTTTGGGGATGGTTCATGTCTCCATTGTAACGACCCTATCTTAGTTTCTGCGTCATATCATTAAACCCACGACACCTCACCAGTGATCAGTATCCAGGAAGTCAGGGTCGATGTTTCAAGTTTATTATGTTCTGGGAGACTTCCAAATGGATTTACTTCTACCCATCGTTAGCATCTTTGGCACGAATTTCAAGGACATTAATTCTCGCAAGGCCAATACCTCACTTAAAATTAAATGCGCTGATTCGATCTCTGACAGTGGCACGAAGATCTTGCATGATCGGTTTCTTTACCAAAACATGGGCCTCTCTCCACTGATATGCGTCCATCTTTGAAACGCTTGTATCATTGCTTAACTATCGACGCCGAAAGCTTCTAAATTTTTTGAATGGTTTTTACTTGAGTATCGCTAAGCGACTTACATATCCTTAACGTTCGAATGTTTAGCACAACAAAGATAATTCATACAAACAATACCGAAACATATGATTTAAAACCGAGAGTCCAGTCTGGTATAACCAACTATACAACATTGTCTTCAATCTTAAAAATGACTGATGCTTTCAGGTGAGTTAAAAGACATCTGTAACATGATATAAAATAAGATTTTATCTTCATGACTATATCGAGGGCGGAGAGATGGGATAGCTCTTAAAACTACCTCACGTCCACTATTCGTAGATATTTTCTCGATCTAGGATCCTAAGAATATCACGACATGTGATATCTCTAAAAATTCGAGAAGTCAAATATGGGAACAATATTTTTATCAGGTTATTTTTTAAATATTCTGAAAAACCGGTAGCTTAAGCTTTTGAGTGTTAAATGACAATGATTGTTATTATCTTAAAATAGGTAATTAATATATCTCATAAAAGAATTAATAATTGGTTAATAAAAGAGTTAAAATTAACCACAGATTTTTTAACCAACTAGGTTACAATTAGTAATAACCAAATAACAAAATAATTACTATCTCATGTAATAGATAAAGATTAACCTTATTTCGATTATGCCCCTTGGAAGGTTGTTAGTAACCAAAATTGGGCCTAGGCCATCCAAAGAAGAGATGGCTGAAAAACAGCATGAAAATCGGTTCAATCGTTTGGGTTCAGGTTGAACAGACATCTGTGCATCCAATGATTATTTCATGGGTTTGAAAATAATGTATGAAATGAAAAGTCCAAATTTCTTTCGTAATTTTAAATCTTCGTTTAACTAAATTTCCAAAAACGAAAATATAAGGTGCTAAGATTTTGTTATACAAATTTTGCATCCGAAAATATACAAAAAAAAAGGAAGAGAAATGACCACTACAGTACGTTAAACGTGGTTGCCAATGTTTACTTACTTTCTATTCGTCGTAATTGCTTATTTCAAATTACATAAAGCAAATACTTCTTGTCAAAAGATATTTGACAGATGTATAAATTATTGACTTTTTTAAAGAAAATTGATGTTACACAATTCCCAAATAAGAAATTAAATAAAATACTGTAATAAGTTTTTTAAATCAACATGCTGAACTCTGATTTCCAGCTACGTACGAGTATAGTGTTGTTTTACCAACTGAGGTGCCCTATTGGATATTAATCAGCTTTGGAATTAATTATACGTTTTAGGTTTCTGCGATTAGGTTACTTGAGTTATTAATCACGTCGATACTACATACAATCTGACTGAAACAATAATTACAGTAGAATCGCTCTAGCTCCAACCTTGGAAGGTATATAGAAGTCAAAAACATGAGCCTCGTCCGGAAAGTTTGCTTGATAACATCATCGATCCTTTCCTGCTTGAATTTATTTCGAAATAATACAAGCATTACTAATACTAACAGATACAATTTAGTTACTTGAGTTATTAATCACGTCGATACTACATACAATCTGACTGAAACAATAATTACAGTAGAATCGCTCTAGCTCCAACTTTGGAAGGTATATAGAAGTCAAAAACATGAGCCTCGTCCGGAAAGTTTGCTTGATAACATCATCGATCCTTTCCTGCTTGAATTTATTTCGAAATAATACGAGCATTACTAATACTAACAGATACAATTTAGTTACTTGAGTTATTAATCACGTCAACACTACATACAATCTGACTGAAACAATAATTACAGTAGAATCGCTCTAGCTCCAACCTTGGAAGGTATATAGAAGTCAAAAACATGAGCCTCGTCCGGAAAGTTTGCTTGATAACATCATCGATCCTTTCCTGCTTGAATTTATTTCGAAATAATACGAGCATTACTAATACTAACAGATACAATTTAGTTACTTGAGTTATTAATCACGTCAACACTACATACAATCTGACTGAAACAATAATTACAGTAGAATCGCTCTAGCTCCAACCTTGGAAGGTATATAGAAGTCAAAAACATGAGCCTCGTCCGGAAAGTTTGCTTGATAACATCATCGATCCTTTCCTGCTTGAATTTATTTCGAAATAATACGAGCATTACTAATACTAACAGATACAATTTAGTTACTTGAGTTATTAATCACGTCAACACTACATACAATCTGACTGAAACAATAATTACAGTAGAATCGCTCTAGCTCCAACCTTGGAAGGTATATAGAAGTCAAAAACATGAGCCTCGTCCGGAAAGTTTACTTGATAACATCATCGATCCTTTCCTGCTTGAATTTATTTCGAAATAATACGAGCATTACTAATACTAACAGATACAATTTAGTTACTTGAGTTATTAATCACGTCAACACTACATACAATCTGACTGAAACAATAATTACAGTAGAATCGCTCTAGCTCCAACTTTGGAAGGTATATAGAAGTCAAAAACATGAGCCTCGTCCGGAAAGTTTGCTTGATAACATCATCGATCCTTTCCTGCTTGAATTTATTTCGAAATAATACAAGCATTACTAATACTAACAGATACAATTTAGTTACTTGAGTTATTAATCACGTCAACACTACATACAATCTGACTGAAACAATAATTACAGTAGAATCGCTCTAGCTCCAACTTTGGAAGGTATATAGAAGTCAAAAACATGAGCCTCGTCCGGAAAGTTTGCTTGATAACATCATCGATCCTTTCCTGCTTGAATTTATTTCGAAATAATACGAGCATTACTAATACTAACAGATACAATTTAGTTACTTGAGTTATTAATCACGTCGATACTACATACAATCTGACTGAAACAATAATTACAGTAGAATCGCTCTAGCTCCAACTTTGGAAGGTATATAGAAGTCAAAAACATGAGCCTCGTCCGGAAAGTTTGCTTGATAACATCATCGATCCTTTCCTGCTTGAATTTATTTCGAAATAATACAAGCATTACTAATACTAACAGATACAATTTAGTTACTTGAGTTATTAATCACGTCAACACTACATACAATCTGACTGAAACAATAATTACAGTAGAATCGCTCTAGCTCCAACTTTGGAAGGTATATAGAAGTCAAAAACATGAGCCTCGTCCGGAAAGTTTGCTTGATAACATCATCGATCCTTTCCTGCTTGAATTTATTTCGAAATAATACGAGCATTACTAATACTAACAGATACAATTTAGTTACTTGAGTTATTAATCACGTCAACACTACATACAATCTGACTGAAACAATAATTACAGTAGAATCGCTCTAGCTCCAACCTTGGAAGGTATATAGAAGTCAAAAACATGAGCCTCGTCCGGAAAGTTTGCTTGATAACATCATCGATCCTTTCCTGCTTGAATTTATTTCGAAATAATACAAGCATTACTAATACTAACAGATACAATTTAGTTACTTGAGTTATTAATCACGTCAACACTACATACAATCTGACTGAAACAATAATTACAGTAGAATCGCTCTAGCTCCAACTTTGGAAGGTATATAGAAGTCAAAAACATGAGCCTCGTCCGGAAAGTTTGCTTGATAACATCATCGATCCTTTCCTGCTTGAATTTATTTCGAAATAATACAAGCATTACTAATACTAACAGATACAATTTAGTTACTTGAGTTATTAATCACGTCAACACTACATACAATCTGACTGAAACAATAATTACAGTAGAATCGCTCTAGCTCCAACTTTGGAAGGTATATAGAAGTCAAAAACATGAGCCTCGTCCGGAAAGTTTGCTTGATAACATCATCGATCCTTTCCTGCTTGAATTTATTTCGAAATAATACGAGCATTACTAATACTAACAGATACAATTTAGTTACTTGAGTTATTAATCACGTCAACACTACATACAATCTGACTGAAACAATAATTACAGTAGAATCGCTCTAGCTCCAACTTTGGAAGGTATATAGAAGTCAAAAACATGAGCCTCGTCCGGAAAGTTTGCTTGATAACATCATCGATCCTTTCCTGCTTGAATTTATTTCGAAATAATACGAGCATTACTAATACTAACAGATACAATTTAGTTACTTGAGTTATTAATCACGTCGATACTACATACAATCTGACTGAAACAATAATTACAGTAGAATCGCTCTAGCTCCAACTTTGGAAGGTATATAGAAGTCAAAAACATGAGCCTCGTCCGGAAAGTTTGCTTGATAACATCATCGATCCTTTCCTGCTTGAATTTATTTCGAAATAATACAAGCATTACTAATACTAACAGATACAATTTAGTTACTTGAGTTATTAATCACGTCAACACTACATACAATCTGACTGAAACAATAATTACAGTAGAATCGCTCTAGCTCCAACTTTGGAAGGTATATAGAAGTCAAAAACATGAGCCTCGTCCGGAAAGTTTGCTTGATAACATCATCGATCCTTTCCTGCTTGAATTTATTTCGAAATAATACGAGCATTACTAATACTAACAGATACAATTTAGTTACTTGAGTTATTAATCACGTCAACACTACATACAATCTGACTGAAACAATAATTACAGTAGAATCGCTCTAGCTCCAACCTTGGAAGGTATATAGAAGTCAAAAACATGAGCCTCGTCCGGAAAGTTTGCTTGATAACATCATCGATCCTTTCCTGCTTGAATTTATTTCGAAATAATACAAGCATTACTAATACTAACAGATACAATTTAGTTACTTGAGTTATTAATCACGTCAACACTACATACAATCTGACTGAAACAATAATTACAGTAGAATCGCTCTAGCTCCAACCTTGGAAGGTATATAGAAGTCAAAAACATGAGCCTCGTCCGGAAAGTTTGCTTGATAACATCATCGATCCTTTCCTGCTTGAATTTATTTCGAAATAATACAAGCATTACTAATACTAACAGATACAATTTAGTTACTTGAGTTATTAATCACGTCAACACTACATACAATCTGACTGAAACAATAATTACAGTAGAATCGCTCTAGCTCCAACCTTGGAAGGTATATAGAAGTCAAAAACATGAGCCTCGTCCGGAAAGTTTGCTTGATAACATCATCGATCCTTTCCTGCTTGAATTTATTTCGAAATAATACAAGCATTACTAATACTAACAGATACAATTTAGTTACTTGAGTTATTAATCACGTCGATACTACATACAATCTGACTGAAACAATAATTACAGTAGAATCGCTCTAGCTCCAACCTTGGAAGGTATATAGAAGTCAAAAACATGAGCCTCGTCCGGAAAGTTTGCTTGATAACATCATCGATCCTTTCCTGCTTGAATTTATTTCGAAATAATACAAGCATTACTAATACTAACAGATACAATTTAGTTACTTGAGTTATTAATCACGTCGATACTACATACAATCTGACTGAAACAATAATTACAGTAGAATCGCTCTAGCTCCAACCTTGGAAGGTATATAGAAGTCAAAAACATGAGCCTCGTCCGGAAAGTTTGCTTGATAACATCATCGATCCTTTCCTGCTTGAATTTATTTCGAAATAATACAAGCATTACTAATACTAACAGATACAATTTAGTTACTTGAGTTATTAATCACGTCGATACTACATACAATCTGACTGAAACAATAATTACAGTAGAATCGCTCTAGCTCCAACCTTGGAAGGTATATAGAAGTCAAAAACATGAGCCTCGTCCGGAAAGTTTGCTTGATAACATCATCGATCCTTTCCTGCTTGAATTTATTTCGAAATAATACGAGCATTACTAATACTAACAGATACAATTTAGTTACTTGAGTTATTAATCACGTCAACACTACATACAATCTGACTGAAACAATAATTACAGTAGAATCGCTCTAGCTCCAACCTTGGAAGGTATATAGAAGTCAAAAACATGAGCCTCGTCCGGAAAGTTTGCTTGATAACATCATCGATCCTTTCCTGCTTGAATTTATTTCGAAATAATACGAGCATTACTAATACTAACAGATACAATTTAGTTACTTGAGTTATTAATCACGTCGATACTACATACAATCTGACTGAAACAATAATTACAGTAGAATCGCTCTAGCTCCAACCTTGGAAGGTATATAGAAGTCAAAAACATGAGCCTCGTCCGGAAAGTTTGCTGGATAACATCATCGATCCTTTCCTGCTTGAATTTAGTTCGAAATAATACGAGTATTGCCAATACTAACAGAAACAAAACATAAATGATAAGTGTATGTATTGTGCAAGAAGAAAAAACCTAGAGAAATGAAATAAAAAAGGAACTAGAAAAATTTCCGCGTTAAAAGTGAACTTAAATTTTGCGACGACTCGACTCTACTTCAATAGTTGGAAGTGATATTAAACAGATGTTGTTGCTTTACAGTAAACTGAGGAACCGCTATGTTGGAGTCGTTGGAGGTTACATTTTAGAAAAATAAGAATAAAACCAGTCGTCTTGTTTGAGCGTACTACAATGCAATACAGACGACAAACCACAGTCCCAAGATTATTCCGACTGTCGATAGACAACTAAATAATTATTTCTAGTGCAAAATATACGACCTAGACTGGGACTCGAACCCAGTACCTTTGGCTTTAAGCGCCAATGCTCTACCAACTGAGCCATCCTAGTCGCTTTCCAGTACATTTCTCACTTGACTTTGCTTTTGCTGCAATTATTGATTTACAGATCAATCAAATCGTCAACGACATTGAAACTGATGTGTACACTCGGCTTGCAGCTTCTACATACGTATTTAATTAAATTTATTTATTTATTTTAAAGCAAATACATTTTTTACCAAACTAGTGTTATTAATTATATAATTATTTCAAGTGAAAAATATACGACCTAGACTGGCAATCAGTTGGTAGAGCATTGGCGCGTAAAGCCAAAGGTCCTGGGTTCGATTCCTAGTCTAGGTTGTATAAGCCTTTTCAATAAATTAACTCTATTTTTTATCTAATTTAGTGTTAAAATTTGAAAAAAAACACTAGATACGAACAAGAACTGTTGAAAATGGCCACCATTATGACGTTTTAAAATCGATTTTTTTTAAATTTAATATGAGCAAACTGTAGTCTCCAAACCAAATTTCATGTTCCTACTTTCTATTTTGTGGCCGTTAACGTGCTTACGTACAGACGACAACGACGGAGGCATGTAGAAAATCACTTTTTCAGTTTCGTGAAACAATAAAACGTGAAGATAGTTAAAAAACCGAGGCCGACATTTTTTGCTATTACCGAAGTTCCTATACCAGCTAAGAAAAAATAAATAAACAATGGAAGAGGTATTAAATTGTTTATTTGCACGTAATTTTATAAAACCAGTCCGTGGAAACTGCACATTATATGTAGGCTGAAAGTAGAGTAGTAATAATGTTAGCCAAGAAGATTGACGATGCCTCGCGGAACACTGAAGTTGGTCTAATTGTACAAGTTAGCTCAATGTGTAGAGAGATAAGCTAACATTCAGAGCTCGCTAGGGACTAGTTGGTAAGCATTACACTTCTGACATCGTAATATATTTACATATAATTAGAAGAAATAATGTTGACTTTCATACAATGCAGATTTCAATATTACGAACAATGTTAGTCCCTAATTGAAGTGTAATTCAGTTATTTATGCGGATATATTTTTAAGTACAGTATCCTCATGGTAGGAATGTGTCTGGGGTGGAGACTAAAAGAGGGCCCCCACACCAGGGGTGCAACCCCAATAAATAAATATAGACCTCAAATGCTTCTGTATAAACGTGTACCCTACTTTCGTTTCTTTTATCGGTGTAAATAAGAATAAAACGTTTACAAAAGTCTGTCACGAAGTTGTAACTTTAGGAATTAAATATAGCTAAGCAGTCATTTGTGTACCTAGTTTTCTTGGAATGGGTTGTACCGTCAAGTCAGGCTAGGGAAGCAAGTAGAAGGGAGGACACGCCTCTTACACCGGACACAATCCTTGTCAGAGCCTACTGTACTCCTAAAAATCTGTAAGTGCATAATATTTGTTCCATCTGTCAATATTCAACAACGAGTTTTATCAATATATACAAACAAACAAAAATTGTTTGTAGAAATTTATAAATAGAAACAGTTAACTCCAATTGTAGAAACTTGTAGGAAGTTTATTTAATTTTTAAGCATATCTCCACATATGGTATATGTCACGCCACGCCGTTAATGGTATATGTCCATCATAAACCATTTTTAAACTTTGCATCGATTATAAAGGATGTTTTTACCTGATTAGCTGTTATCTATCAATGTATTAACTTATTTTGAGGTTATGTTGACGTCATCTTTTAAAAACGAATACAATGAATGTCTGCGAAATGGCAGGTACTTATATTTCAAAAAATACTGATACGACTATTTTTTTAGTAGAATTAAGAAATTCTGAAAGACAGTGACAAGTATTTGTTCATGGTGCCAATACCCATATTTATAGAGTTTATCACAAAAACAAAAAATATTTTAAAAAAATTCTGGAGGAGAAATATAGATGTAGGACCTCCTCCCCCCCCACCCACCCCAACAACTTCTTGGCAATTCTTTATAGTATTTTTACTTTTACGGCGTTAATTTTCTTTTAATTTGGCTTTCGTGGACCAAAGAAATATAGCTCCAAAATGTATCAAATTTGTACCAATATTAAGAATGTTTTATAATTGTTCCCAATTTTTAACCTTCGCTCACAAATCTAATCATTTCAAGAGACATTCAGGTTAGAGGAAGAGAAGTTATGTCGTAGTATACTTATTGATGTAAGAGCAACTTGATCCTGATAGATCGACCTCCTCCGACGGGCAGACAGATTTGAAAACTCTAGCCACAGATAAGACAGTATACCCATACGGTCAACTGACCTACGATAAATAGTACGATATTATTTTTTACAGTGAAGTCCAAGAGATGTGAGACTATTTGACACAATGTAACCCACTTTGTCACACTGCTACGAAAGGGGATATTTGGGTGAAGAATAGGCTGCAGAAGCGTGTTGCGCTTGAGAGGTGACATTTAACAGAAGAACGAAACAGTCTTTTCTAGCGTCGACTACGGTTCGAATCTTCTTTATGGATTATGCAAATTTTTAGCATTCGACATATTAGCGGGAGGAAGAAGGTGAGGAGTCTGGTGTGGATTCAAATGGAAGGGAACGAGAAAGCAAACTAATTAGCAAAGATGGGTGATCTTGACAGTAAAATGTGACTACTCACGATGGCATTAGATGCTACATGCAGACCACAACTTGTAGTATGGCGCTTGTAAGGTGGGATGCACGGACTGATGACCTAGAGGAAGAGCACTCATCAAGGTCGACTTTAGGATTACTTTATTAAACTTCTCAACATAATAGTTAAGTGAGAGATGAACTTTCTTGTGAGAGGTGACAATAGGAGATTGAAGGATCAAGTAATTTATTAAAAGAATGTTCTGCTTTTGAGGACATTCAGTGGAAAATGATTGGAGTTGTAGAATCGATATATATGGAACATTCAGGGAAATTTGGTGAGGACCACATGTAGATAAATCTGGAAGGAGGTGAGTACTCTTTAGTATATAGGCAACGAGTAAACATGTTGCTCTATAACTGTGCGGATTTTATCTACCGCAAACTAACACTAAAATGTGCCCATCTACTTTTTCCCATATACTGTTTGAAGCAAATACATTTGATAGTAGCTAATCTTTATGTTTAGTAAGATATCTTTTCTTATTTATAACTTGCAACCGTAATTTTAATTTATCAGCACTTTGGTGCATTGTATTTGGCTCCTAACCTTCACATTTTATCAAAATTTGGTTTAAACACTTCAGTTTTGAGATATTTAACTTTGTAAACCAAATGTCCATGATTCATTTAGCAGATAACTCCTGCTAGTATTTTTTGTTTAATAATATAAACTTAGGTTTTGTTTGAAGATGTAAGACAGTTTGTGTAACTGGTTATTGCATATGCAGTTTACGAGATTGTAAAGTTGAAGGTATTTAAAAATAAATTTTCTTTCAGACTAGTAAAAAGTAAACGAATAATTGAAAAATTATAACAGGCTTATAGTTACAAAGTGTGTCAAAAAACACATGAGCGTCATGAATCCAGACAATTTCAAAAATACAGAGACAACGTATTTCCAAATTATTTTCCCCTGGGAATCGAATGGCGATGTCAGGGCCAAAGGACCCTGTGATACCCAACTTTGAAATTTCAATAGATAACCCTATTTCCTTTCTAACTCGGATTCTGCGGAAATGTTACGTCCAAATACGTCTTAGCCCATTATTGGACACTAAGGCCCCTCTCAGAGTTTGAGAGAGTCTCTCATTTGAGAGGAAAAGTAGAGGACAGATACGGAGATTTATTTTCAAAAAATTGTTTGTCCAGTATAGATTTTTTTTAACGCAGGATTTTAATATTTACAATCGTTAAGAATACAAAAGCAGTCACGAACAATGTTAGACAAGTGACTGTATACAATGACACAATGGCCAACAGTATTGAACAGTTAGACACAAAGAAAACTAGAAAACCCTACATCGCAGAAACATAATGTGTATGACGACACATATTTACAGACATAAGCTGCCACTAGCAGAAATGTTCCAAACAATAGACTGGACAAAACTGTCCATAACAACTTACTGGAATAACAACGTAAGCACTTTACGAATACTAGATGATGCTAGCTGATCATGTGTAATTTGTCTGCAAGATTTATGTCCATAATATTTGGAAAACAATTTAATTAGGAATATATTATAGTACTTATTTGAATTTTAATCAATTATGCTGAAATAAGTTTCTATTTTATATTTTACATGTTTATATTTTAGGTACAATTGCCTTATTTTTGTTAAGTTTTTTTTTAACCATTATATTGTCATAACATAGCCATCCCTTCTAACTTGGTATATTTCTGTAACATTTTTGCTTACGTGCAGTGAAAATAATATTAATTTTTTAAGTTGTGCACATTATAAAAATAAATGCCATATCGCTTCTTTTGGGGGAGAAAACAATATTGTTTTAAGTACCTAATTCCATTAAAGGAAAAACTAAAAGGCTTAATTTGAGCTCACTAATAACGAGTATGATGTGACAAGCCTGAGGGACCCTAGCTGGATCTACACATTTCTTCATGTAGAATTTGGTTAGTCCCTCTATTGACCAACTCTTGTTCTTTTTCGACCCCGACGTTATTTATGTTATGATAGTTTTTTTTTAAACGATGATGACCGAGAGGTTATTTGTCTCTAAACAACAAGAGAAAAAAATTGAATATAAATATAAAACACACTACAGGGTGTTAGAAAAGTATTGACCGACTGCACTATCTCTTAAAATGGTTGCATATTTTAAAAACGTACTAAGGAAAAATATAATTAAATGTTACTTTATTCACATAAAAACAGTTTTACTTCTAAATCGCGTTTCGACGAATATCTCCATCTTCAGCGATACACTTGTAAAAAAACTAACACATTACAACAGTCTGTTTATATAGCTTCAATTCTTTTCCTGGAAAGTGCATTATATCGAATTTCGTAAGAAAAAGTGAAGCTGCTAAAGTAAGTGGACTTTTTGTCTTCCTTTTCCGTATGCTAATTCAATGACATTAATTTCTTTGTTGAAAGGTGAAAGGAGCATTCTCGCGGCACAACAGATAATTAATTCCTTGCCTCAGCAATGTTGCCGTCTCTTGTTACAGATTAATGACCAGATTTGATGACAACTGAGTTGTCCAACCATTTATAAATGAAGTCACTTTATCATTTAAATATAGCCTACATTTAAACAAAACTTTAGATAAGCGATTAAATAGTTTAGATATCCAATTTAAAATACACGAACTGATCTTTTACTGCCACAGTAATACCGTGTACAGAGCTCATAAGTAGATGCAAAAAGGAAAATATGTTGTATAATATACTTTCAAGTACATAGTTACGTACTTAAATATATTTGACATTTCATAGAAACAAGCTTTCTTGATCAATTTTTTTCTTTTAATGTTAGATTGCAAAATTAGCTTTTGTAATTTCAGTCTCATAAATGGTGTAAAAAATGCCACTACTTAATTTGAACCATATTAACCCAATAATGAATTATTAAAAACAGTCCCAGTTGGAAAGCGAAATTATTATATACTTTTTTGAACAATCTTATTTTGCGCTAAAATATGTGAAACATTTTAATCGACCTTAATATTTTCTAGATATTTAATCAAATATTTGCCTCCTGACTTTTAAGAATTTGTTTCTGAAAAAATCCAGTTTGAAGGAAACCTGTAAAATGGTTTATCTTAACCTAATAAATCTTAAACAAATTTTGTAGAATTTTTTTTTCACTTTGAATATTCATGTTTTACAGTAACAAAATAATTGTAAGGGAAAAAAATTGAAAAAATTCTCTGAGATTTTTTGGGTTAAAATAAATAATCTTTGTATCTTCCAATTTGACAGTGAATTTCTTGAAGAACATGAAATCAACAAATATTTAGTTAGATATCAAGAAAACTTATTAAAAAATGTTTCAAATAAAATGTTTTAATTTTTTTAGTGTAGAATATATTTATATATTGGCTTTAATTTTTTTTTTAATTGACTAGATCTTCAAATGATCTTGAGAACAAACGATTAAATGACGCACACATATACGGTGTAAAGATACTAGGTGTTCATTTTAACCGGGCCACCATTGTGATCTCAGAAACTACGAGATTTACAGTTAAGCTTAAATGTGGGGAAGAATTTCATTTACTTTTTAGTGATTAAAAATATGAAAATAGAATATCGAAATTTGTTCACCATTATCCAATATGGCGGCCAACTTAATAATTTATTATAGAACTCCCATAATTTGTTTTTAGTACATTATTCACAATAATGCCATTTAATTGTTAAATGGCGCTAAAACATTCAATTTTCAAACTTTGAGGGTTCTAAGTCATAAACAGTTGGGTTTACGAAAATTATGTCAGGTATACAAAATTCTTAAAATGTGTAGAATACCAAAACACCATAAAATATAGAAATTTAATAAAGAAAATATAAAGTAGATCACCATATTGGATAATGGCGGACGAATTTTGAAATTCCAATATCATATTTTTAATGGTCACTAAGAAGTAAGCAAAGTGTTCTGTAAATCTTGTAATTTCAGATATCACAATGTAGGCTCGGTAAAAACAAAAAAAATGTTTGTATATATCGTATACGTCAGAAAGGGAAAAAAAAATTCTGGTTAGCAGGTGTCCACCTACCTCACTCCATATAACGTCTTTGCAATTAGAAAAAAAAATGTACAAATATTTAATATTTAAATAGAGCAATTATATTTATATATTCCTTGCTTCGCTTATGCAATAAACTCGTTGTCCAAAGCTTAAATATACTTAATGAAATGGAGTTTATAAATGACAGCGGTTAACGTTAGTTTTCGTTTTTTGAAATTAGTCTTGATCCGTCATTTTGGCTTTTTATTTACAATTTGGCACACTGTTTAAAGTCATTAATATTTTGATAAATAAACACTTTTATAATTTTGGACGATGCTGTTGTTTTTACGAATAACTCCGGCAATTTTGGGTAGATGGAACCAATAAGTTTCATTGTGGTCTTACAGGCTATATTCTAAGTACAACTATATAAAAATCCTTATATACAATTTTGGTCTTATTATTTTGGTCTCAATATTTTGAATATATAACCAAAATACCAAATTTCATCAAAATCGGATCACTCGTTGATATCTAACAATCGTTATTCCGCAAAATAAGTAGATATTGATTATGTTTGAACAATCTCATAACCTTCAATACACAACATAGGTCTATATGTGATAAAATAAAGACAATAAACAATTTAGATAAATAAAAGTAACTTGTTACAGTGTCTATTCTCGTTAATAACAGCGATTTACAATTAAATTATGTATAAACATTGAGTCTATTGACAAAATATAACCAAAGTTTAAACAAAATTGTAGAAGTTAAGTTTGTATGCGATTTTTTAAATTATTTTATACCAATAACTCCAAAGACAGGATTTTTTGGGAACAATACAATTTGTTTTGATCTTCATACTACTTCTTAGCAAAATTTGATCAAAATCGTGAAAACGGATTAATAGGCAGGTACCCCAATTTTTAATTATTAAAAATAAAAATCTCTAAATTACCAAATTTCTATAAAATAATATGTCTATTTGTATGGACTGATAGGCATAATTTAAAAAATCACTTTTCTACGGTCTGGAGGGTTAAAATTGATATTTCAACAAAAAAATTAACATTATTTTTTTATCACATAATTTTCAATATAAAAAGTATTTGCAAGAAAGTAAAAAAGAAAAGATGTAAATTAAAATACACATTTATTAAATGAACGACATTATCGCCATATTGAGTGATGTATAAACAAACATAGTAGCGTTTGTGTGAGAAATTGTGTTTTATTTCTAAAAAGAAATAAGTTTATCAGTTTAAAATAAACTCATTTTGCTACTGAACACATTATTTTATAATGCCCTATACGTTACGTAAGTTATTTCAAATTGTGAGTACAAAATTATCTGAATTAACGAAATTCAAGTGTTTATCTAAATTGTGAAATAATATGACGAGACAATATCGATGTTACTATCGAATTGTGCGCACAATTGAAGCTCAATACTTGGATTCTGCATTTTCATGATTAATTCATTTGAAATACGGATCTCAATGCTGATAATATTTAAATTTCAATACAGTAGGGATTTATTAATTGACAACCCAATCAACTGAGTAGAAACCTGTAAATTGGCTGGCGGGTGGATTTTACAATGGTTGTGTACAGGATACTGGTGTTGATCTCAATTAATTTGTATGTATATGTTTATGTGTCGCATTGTCACAATTTTAAAAGAACTAACGTATAATGTAAATTGCTTTTTCAATACATTTACACACATACTGTAGTAATCTTTATTGTATTAGTAACTTAACTTTTTGTGTTGTTAATTAAAGGCTCACACTTTTCGATCATCATCGCCTTAAAAAAAACTTTAAAATGACGACCCGTAACCTTCGAATAGCGTTAGAGTCGGAAGAAAACAAGAGTTGGTCAAGAGAGACCCCTGACAGGAAAAATGAAAAGAGGGATCTAACAAAATACTACGTAAAGAAGTATAAATCTATCTAGGGTCTCTTGGGTTTGCCATGCCTGTACTCGCTATCAAGTGAGCCCTTGAATCATCAACTTCTTGTAGAAGAGAACCACTATCTAAATGGAAAAGTGAATTAAACTCTGTAAAGAAAGTAAAGTTGGGAAAACAATCATTAGAGAAGGCTGTTATTTTTAATTCTTAAAGAACCTAATTCAAATACAGCGTGTTAAATAAGTCCTGGGAGGGCTTAATATTGTAAGGAAGGCCTTTATGAGTAGAACACAATGCCGCAAACCCGATCTCAAAAGATTCACCCTAGCTAAAATAGCGTTCATATTAGCTACAACATTAGGTGTGTTGAAAACAGTTTAATAATGTTTACTATTAGAGGTTATGATTATGAAAACTTTGCAAATCAATATCTGGCTTAAAAATATTATTTTTTTGAGTGCTCACAGGCTCTTTAGTTCCAACGGGGGACGGCCCTCAAGGAGTCAAAAGGAAATCTTAAATGTAAGCATAGGTTGATATGTACATCAAATTTAATGTCTTTATTAGTAGAGTACAATGCCACAAATATCAACTACCAAAAGCAAGTATGTTTCCTGTTTGCGGGAATACTCACTATCAGTCACAAATAACTTTAACTTTTAGCCCTATCATGGTTAATCCATTTTCATTGTTTGATTTAATATGAATTTAAAACCTACCCCTAATACGAATTAAGAGTGAACCTTTTGAGGTCGGGTTTACGGCATTGTGTTCTATTCATAAAGGCCTATAATTCTTTGTACAACTCGACCTAATTCTCTCATTTAAGACTTCCTACTTACTCCTTGTGGGCCGTCCTCCTGGAAAGGTAGCGGTCTACTGAATACGTACAAAAATAGGTTTTCGCGTCCATTAACAATGTGCAAAACTTTGTAGCTCTATCTGTAATGAGTAAAAAAATATTTAGCCATCCCGGGACTTATTTAACACGCAGTATATACAACTCTTTGTGCGATTCACTCACCTATACAAATTTTAACCTACTTCCAGACGAGCAAAAACTTGAAATTTGGCAAACTTATAGCTTTTATCTGTAATCGATGGGAAAATTCCAAAAAATTAACATTTTTAACCTCAAAAAATTCAAAATAGCGGACGCAACTCTAAAGTGTAGACCTGTTTTGGAAGTATATTGTGGTTAAACGGTAAGACATCAAAAAACATATTGCAACAACAGTTACGGATTTGGCGACAGGTAGAAGTTTGTTTCTATGACGTTGTCGTACTACTTCGGTTATACTTTAGATAGAGCAAAATTTTCGAAGTACATTTTTCATAAATTATTTAATCTTTTGACTTATAGGACTGCTAGAATCATCAAATTTGGCACGCTTATGGCAGTTGGATATACCAGTATGCCTGCTAAATTTGATATTCTAGATGTCCTATAAGTGTGTTAAAAAATTTAATAATATGTGGAAACTATGTTTAGATCTACAACTTTGACTCAATGTCAACCCCCACACCTCCTCCCCTGTTTGTCAAAACACACTCGGGTTTTGGGGCAAAGCGAGTTTAATCTTAAGGGTGTTGACAGTTGAGTTGCTAGGACAAGTCGTATAGTCACTCAGCAATATCTTCACAGTTGACGGATCTTTTATGTTTCCAACGAATTGCCCTACTAGCCACCAAAACATGGGGGTAATGGTAGTTTTCAGTTAAGGCAGTCGCAATATAGGGTTTACATTTCCCGACAACCGCAATGAAAGGAACAAGCAAAGCAAAAAACATTTAACTTATTTCTCCCTCCGAGTGAAATTTTGTTCAAATGTACAGTATCTGTGGTATTATTAAATTTTTAGTAAATAAATATTTTTGCAGGGTTCATAGCGAGCTAGAAGAAAGCCACAATGAGCTTAGAACGATTTAATGTATGAAGTAAAAATTTAAGGTATCGCATCAATACTAATTTATAAATTAAATGTAAAGGATTAATTTAAAATAAAATGTTATCAGACTTACTCAAAACTGAAATTGCAGAAACAACCATACCTGAAACAAGGAAATACAAACATGAATAACACAAAATGTAAACTAAATTCATGCATACAATAATGATAAATAGACCTATTGAAAGTCTTAACACTTACAACCTATAAATCCGTTGTTTTGATGTTGCTTGTAGGAAAATAAATTATGCTAGTATTAATTTCCTTACATACCCATTTACAAAAAAAAAATAAAAAAATAAAAAATATACTAAAGAAATAAATACAGACACTTATTCCATGTATTTCTTAAAAGATAGTTGGTATAGGAAGAGTTCCGCCAATACTTATCCGAAAATATTTCACTACCCGCCTATCTGCCATTTTCTTTTCAAAAATACATCATAACTCTGGAAACAAATATGATATTGAGTTAAACTATGGTACACGCATTATTTTTTTAAATTTTTCCAAGTGCTCTAAAATCAAAGACTTTATTTTAAAACCGTTATCGTTACTAAAAATGTACAAGACACATCATATTTTTGTTTTTCAATGACGAAAAAAAAGTGTTTATATTTTTCTGTACCTCAAAAAAGTTATCAACAAAAAACTTAAAAGATTATTTCTTTTTAATTGTCTACACCACCCACAACTTTATAATATAATAGGCTTACCAATAACTACTTTGGGGTAGTTTATTGTAGGTGTAATATTCATTTGCTAAGGTACTGAACTTCTAGGAACCCATAATAAATTCAAATAAAACTTCTAGGAAATTTAGTTCAGGTTGTGGGGTCGTTATTGTAGTCAATTGCCACGAAATTATGTTTCTGTCATACTGCTTCAAAAACAACTGTTATCAATACATGCATTGAGAGATGTTAAAGTTGTTCTTTTTAGTCCTAGGACCTAAAAGCATCAGCTGAGGTAGAGGTCATCAGCTGTTACTTCGTTTATACGAATTAATTAAAGATTGTACCATAATCTATAAAAACAACAGATACTCCCGATTTTAAATAACCGTTAAAACATCTGTTACCATCGATTTAAAGGTAAATAAGTTATAACATTTTAGTTTTTTTTAATTGTTTTATTATATTATTTGCGGTATAACGAATTATATAGTTCATCACTTGGACCAAAAGAGGTTTTTCGATCCACCCTCATTTTCATGTTAAACGTGAGCTTGTATTGAAAAGTTTCACTTTTGGTACTAGTGATGAAATAATTTATACAATTTTAGTTTTTTGTCTTTAATTTGTCTATCTCTTGAGATACAGAAAAAAATATATAAACATTATTTTGTTTGTGAAATATATATTTTGTCTCTTGTACATTTTTCGTAAAGTTAACATTTTTCGAGATATTTGACGTTAATATTTTAAACGGGGGACATTTTGAAAATAAAACAAAATAAAATCCTTGTTTTTGGTGTACTTTTAAAACTTATTTTTAAAATTTTATTTTTTTAATAAAAACAAAACGGTGGATGGACGGGAACTAAGCGTTTCCGGATGTATGTTTATATGATTTTATTTTTATAAGACCCCCCCAAAGTTTATGCATATCTTCGTGAAACATCCTTTATATATATGTTTAAATAGATTTGCTTCGTTGAGCGGTATAAACTTGTACTAGGCGTAATTTTTGTTTGATTTAAATCGATCAATTATTAATGATAGTCAAAGCACATTTACAATAACAATAATTACAAACCATAACGTTTGGAGTATTTAAGAGGCTATATTTTAGTAAAATTGGAAAAGAAAACGAAAGAAAAATAGAAATAATTGGTGAGCCAGTTAGTTCTACATGTAATTTCGATTCATTGTAATTACTTCCCGATTTAAAAAAAAATGAAATCACCACAAATCGCTTACTACGGGAAACAAAAATTCCAAACGGTCTGAATATTCCCTAAAATACAATACATTTATAACAGAGATTATATAACTTTGATAAACTATTCTTCAACTTTTGTAGATATGGCAAAGGTACAATACTCACAGATGTATTGAATCGTTATCAAATGTTTGCAAATAGCTTGATTTATTATGCAACATCTTCATACCTAACAATAGGCCTACAATCTTGACGACATGTGAATAAAATAACAAAACACAATCATTAGCATGGATGGCATTCAAACACGACTGTGTTGCAAAGATTATACATTTGTACTGTTGTAATAATTGGCATAGCTGTTCTTCTAATGTATAGCTCTCTTTGTTTATTTCATCACGCAAGATGTATCGTGATTATTTGAAGGGGATCTTTCATCTGTTAATAGTCTCTTTTACCATGAGGATTGTTTTTAAAAACATGACACATAAACCATTTTCCATAATGTGCTGAATGAAATGGTCCTAAAAGCAGGTTCATAACCCGATGGGTAATAATAGTAATGATCAACTGGGGATGTTGGAAGCTGAGCCTTTAGTATGTATAAGTTGTCAATATCTAATAACGCTGACCGGAATGACTTTACTATAGTTATCCTTATAGAAAGCTTCATGTGTGATTATTCGATTATTTGGGGAAGACAGGGATATTAAGTTTGGTGGCTTCCACCACTAAACTATCTGCGAAAATATTTACTTTGTAGGCGACATAGCACACAGCACGCGCTAAATCTCATATTTTTTGTCACATAGTTTTGCAACTGGTTGTCGTTCTGTAATTGAGTTAGTTTTAAAATGTAAGAGATATTATTTCTAACCCAAAGTCAGCGTTATTACCATTAACATTCAATTGTAAAACGTCTTTCATATCTACACAGGTTGCTCATATAATCTGATAAATCATCAGTTAGGACATAGAGTAGTATACATTTCACAGGTAGCTCATATAATGTGATAAATCATCAGTTAGGACATAGAGTAGTATACATTTCACAGGTAGCTCATATAATCTGATAAATCATCAGTTAGGACATAGAGTAGTATACATTCCACACGTAGCTCATATAATCTGATAAATCATCAGTTAGGACATAGAGTAGTATACATTTCACAGGTAGCTCATATAATCTGATAAATCATCAGTTAGGACATAGAGTAGTATACATTTCACAGGTAGCTCATATAATCTGATAAATCATCAGTTAGGACATAGAGTAGTATACATTTCACAGGTTGCTCATATAATCTGATAAATCATCAGTTAGGACATAGAGTAGTATACATTTCACAGGTAGGTCTATAATCTGATAAATCATTAGTTAGGACATAGAGTAGTATACATTTCACAGGTTGCTCATATAATCTGATAAATCATCAGTTAGGACATAGAGTAGTATACATTTCACAGGTAGGTCTATAATCTGATAAATCATTAGTTAGGACATAGAGTAGTATACATTTCACAGGTAGGTCTATAATCTGATAGTTAGGACATAGAGTAGTATACATTTCACAGGTAGGTCTATAATCTGATAGTTAGGACATAGAGTAGTATACATTTCACAGGTAGCTCATATAATCTGATAAATCATCAGTTAGGACATAGAGTAGTATACATTTCACAGGTAGGTCTATAATCTGATAAATCATTAGTTAGGACATAGAGTAGTATACATTTCACAGGTTGCTCATATAATCTGATAAATCATCAGTTAGGACATAGAGTAGTATACATTTCACAGGTAGGTCTATAATCTGATAAATCATTAGTTAGGACATAGAGTAGTATACATTTCACAGGTAGGTCTATAATCTGATAGTTAGGACATAGAGTAGTATACATTTCACAGGTAGGTCTATAATCTGATAGTTAGGACATAGAGTAGTATACATTTCACAGGTAGCTCATATAATCTGATAAATCATCAGTTAGGACATAGAGTAGTATACATTTCACAGGTTGCTCATATAATCTGATAAATCATCAGTTAGGACATAGAGTAGTATACATTTCACAGGTAGGTCTATAATCTGATAAATCATTAGTTAGGACATAGAGTAGTATACATTTCACAGGTAGGTCTATAATCTGATAGTTAGGACATAGAGTAGTATACATTTCACAGGTAGATCTATAATCTGATAAATCATTAGTTAGGACATAGAGTAGTATACATTTCACAGGTAGGTCTATAATCTGATAGTTAGGACATAGAGTAGTATACATTTCACAGGTAGATCTATAATCTGATAAATCATTAGTTAGGACATAGAGTAGTATACATTTCACAGGTAGGTCTATAATCTGATAGTTAGGACATAGAGTAGTATACATTTCACAGGTAGATCTATAATCTGATAAATCATCAGTTAGGACATAGAGTAGTATACATTTCACAGATAGGTCTATAATCTGATAAATCATTAGTTAGGACATAGAGTAGTATACATTTCACAGGTAGGTCTATAATCTGATAAATCATTAGTTAGGACATAGAGTAGTATACATTCCAAAACATAATTTGAGTTTTACATTTTCTCATACAGCACATGAAGTATGGAAGAAGAATGTCTGCTTATCCTTGCTGCTCTCTTTGACTGTACAAAACTCATTGAAAAACCAATTAGGCATACTCACAAAGCTACCACTAACAATCCCTTCAGGAAATTACAACGTATTAACCATCTTCCTACTATTACCTCAGCCAAACTCCTAAACCATACACTTATGGGGGGGGGGCACTGCTTAGAAAAGAACCGTGCGTCGGTTGTGTCACGCGCAAGTAGAATTGTGGTAGGAGAGGGAGTGCCCGAGTTAGGCCAGAAATACCCGGCCGCTGCTTCATTACATAGGGCTTATTTTTTTTTTTTCAAACTACAGCGCTAAAAAACTGTGAATATGTATCGTTTATGTTCCTGACAACTACAATTAGTAAATTTAAAAAACAAAGTAAAACACGTAAAAAGGCATTAAATTATAGGTTTGTGAATTCCTTTATATTTATAGAAAAATGTAACAATTTATCCCCATCACGGCTCCAAACCCCTCCCCGCCATCGCCCCTACTCTCGAGATGACGGTTCTGCGCAGGTTCCTTTCTGTCTGGTAAGCTTATAACAATGGATTCCTGAACGTTATAACATACTCGCTGATGAAAGGACAGACAGACAGACTTTCAAGGGAAACACAGATCGCACGCTATGACGATAACTTAGAAGGAAATTAATAAACAGAAGGAAGAGTAACACAACTGTAATAACACTCTTCAAGATTTTAAGAGAATCCAACAATCTAATGATGTACAGAAAGCTCAACAGACAGATTCAGACCTTTACCTTCCGCACTAGGACAGAGTATTTGTCCAACCAGAACTGTCTTTCAATAAATTGATTAAGTAAACTTATACAGTTAACCTTGATGAAAATAAAAAACATACTCTATTTAGACATTTTTTAAAACAAGTATAACAAAATAAAATTATTGATTATTCCTTATTGTCTCGCTCATTTGAAATTATCATCACCATTATCGTTTAGTGTGTGAATGAATTGGAGATTGTAATTAATACATCTCCCGACAAGTAAATATACTGTCCGCTTCGGAGTTCATTAGTTTAGTAAATATTGGTTTAGAATTCAAGCAAATAATTTCCAATCTGTATGCGATCAAATTACTACTGAACTAATTTTCTCTCCACATTTTGAAAAATTCAAAGTGAGAAAGAGCAGTAGTAGGTTAAAGCTTGTGCAATGTTTGTGCATTATGTCATTTGATATTAACCCTAATTATAATTGATTCAAAGCCACTCCCCCAATAAGAGTATCGATATACAAACTGCAATGTCTTTCTCACTTAATCGCATGGAGTAGGATTAGATTGCATTTTATATCGACGTGTTTTATTATCACAATTAAATATTGTTTTCCAAATTAGCTAATTTCCATATTATGGAAAATGAGAAATAGCAATTGCTCGCATAATAATAAAACTAGACTCTAAACTATAAAATATACTATCATTATTCAGAGAACAGGTTCTGAGTTGTATTTTTACATTTTATATGTGTGTAGGTCTTCCCGTATTTCTTTTTCTTAGACAAATGTAGAGCTCTCTTTCTTCCTATATACATATACAAGAGCGTGCGCGCGCGTTTGTGTGTGTGTGTGTGTTGGAAGAGGTGTGTAGGGAGGGATATTTGTATATAATATTAATATGAACGTAGATATATGTATTATGTTCTATAAGTCGCAATTTTTTCACATTTTCATTAAATTCAGTTAAAATATTAATTGTTTAATAATAGCTTGCACGAGTTCATTATCCATCACAAAATCGGAAGTTGTTTTTTTACCAGATTTCCTCCCCTTCAATATATTAAATCTCACAATAAATAACAAATATGTAATTTCGACCAAACGTTTTGGAATAATTTGGTTAGCCAATTTCCAATGTTTTTACAGCTGTGTGAGGTTCATTGTTTTTTACATTTCAATAACTGTTAAATCTAAAAAATTAACGTCAATTTAGTTTAGGTGGTAGGAAAATAGTGACTTATAAATTACTCTAAATTATCGCTTTTTAATTATAACCAGTTTGTTTGTATGAAATAGAAACGAACAAATTGTAATCCAAACATTTTTGAACATTCTTATCCTGTTTTGTAATGTTATTATTCTTTGATGTTTTCAATATATTGCAGAAGTTTGACAATCTCATTGAGGGAAATCCATTCTGCATAAGACAAAGTATTGATTTCTGTAAGTTTCTCTCCCGAGATTTATCTAACAAACAACAATCCGACTCGACATGTTGGAAAATTGTCTCCACTGTCGTTTAATCCCATGGGCTTAATCTTTAATCTTGGACTTCTCTTCAGTTGAGTTTCTATGACTTAAATCTTATTACTTATTTGGGAATGTTACATTTAATATTACCGTTTTAAATACTCTAATAGTTGGTGTTAATGTTTTAACTACTAAACGAATTTGAAACAAATTAGTGGTAGGTTCGACTAGTTTGGAGCAGGTGAAAATAGGCAAAACTATTACTATATTGACCGCGACCTCTGTCCGGATTTTTACCACCTGGTTAGGCCTAGGGGTTTACCCCAAGTCTGTCCCACTGTTATAAACTAGTATTTTAATAGCAACTAGGTTATAAAAATATCCTATTCACAGTAGTCTTGCAGGATATACAAAACAGAGGCCAAATTTAAAATTAATAATAATATAATAAAATTCCAAGGATGTATTGTTAGACAGCTAGTATGGTAAAATTACAAATTATAATTTTAGTTTGATACGTTTTAAATACGTTAAAATTTAATTTATTAATTAATTTATTAAAAACTACCGTTTAAAGTTAATTTAAAATTGTAAGAACCTAACTAAACCTGCGAAAATACCTATTACGAAAAGATGTTATATTTTAAAATTAACGTTTAATATGTTATAAAAATAAAATAAACTAGCCCAACCTGTTCTAGATACCAAATAATAATAAATGAACCTAACCTAACCTAATACATGAAGTTTACAGATTTATGGATCTTCCCGTTAACAAGTGAAACAGGGTGATAGACTTCATCAGATGTACGTACAATCAGATCCTTCATCGCTCCATCAGTCGTACGTACACTCAGATCCTTTAAGGCCCCATCAGTAGTACGTACAAGCAGAAACTTTAAGGCTCCATCAATAGTACGTACAATTAGATCCTTAAAGGCTCCATCAGTAGTACGTACACTTAGATCCTTAAAGGCTCCATCAGTAGTACGTACAAGCAGAGTCTTTAAGGCCCAATCATTAGTACGTACAATTAGATCCTTTAAGGATACGTCAGTAGTACGTACAATCAGATCCTTTAAGTTCCTATTAGTAATACATACAAACAGACCCTTTAAGGTTACATCAGTAGTACGTACAATCAGATCCCTTAAGGCTCCATCAGTAGTACGTACAATCAGATCCTTTAATTCTCCATCAGTAGTACGTATAAACAGATCCTTTAAAGCTCCATCAGTAGTACGTACAATCAGATCCTTTAACTCTCCATCAGTAGTACATACAATCAGATTCTTTAAAGATACATCAGTAGTACGTATAAACAGATCCTTTAAAGCTCCATCAGTAGTACGTACAATCAGATCCTTTAACTCTCCATCAGTAGTATGTACAATCAGATTCTTTAAAGATGCATCAGTAGTACGTACAATCAGATTCTTTAAAGATACATCAGAAGTACGTATAAACAGATCCTTTAAAGCTCCATTAGTAGTACGTACAATCAGATTCTTTAAAGATGCATCAGTAGTACGTACAATCAGATTTTTTAAAGATGCATCAGTAGTACGTACAATCAGATTCTTTAAAGATACATCAGTAGTACGTATAAACAGATCGTTTAAAGCTCCATCAGTAGTACGTACAATCAGATCCTTTAACTCTCCATCAGTAGTACGTACAATCAGATTCTTTAAAGATGCATCAGTAGTACGTACAATCGGATTCTTTAAAGATACATCAGTAGTACGTACAATCAGATTCTTTAAAGATGCATCAGTAGTACGTACAATCAGATCCTTTAACTCTCCATCAGTAGTACGTACAATCAGATTCTTTAAAGATGCATCAGTAGTACGTACAATCAGATTCTTTAAAGCTCCATCAGTAGTACGTACAATCAGATTCTTTAAAGATGCATCAGTAGTACGTACAATCAGATTTTTTAAAGATGCATCAATAGTACGTACAATCAGATTTTTTAAAGAAGCATCAGTAGTACGTACAATCAGATTCTTTAAAGATACATCAGTAGTACGTATAAACAGATCGTTTAAAGCTCCATCAGTAGTACGTACAATCAGATCCTTTAACTCTCCATCAGTAGTACGTACAATCAGATTCTTTAAAGATGCATCAGTAGTACGTACAATCGGATTCTTTAAAGATACATCAGTAGTACGTACAATCAGATTCTTTAAAGATGCATCAGTAGTACGTACAATCGGATTCTTTAAAGATACATCAGTAGTACGTACAATCAGATTCTTTAAAGATGCATCAGTAGTACGTACAATCGGATTCTTTAAAGATGCATCAGTAGTACGTACAATCAGATTCTTTAAAGATACATCAGTAGTACGTATAAACAGATCGTTTAAAGCTCCATCAGTAGTACGTACAATCAAATCCTTTAACTCTCCATCAGTAGTACGTACAATCAGATTCTTTAAAGATACATCAGTAGTACGTACAATCGGATTCTTTAAAGATACATCAGTAGTACGTACAATCAGATCCTTTAACTCTCCATCAGTAGTATGTACAATCAGATTCTTTAAAGATGCATCAGTAGTACGTACAATCAGATCCTTTAACTCTCCATCAGTAGTATGTACAATCAGATTCTTTAAAGATGCATCAGTAGTACGTACAATCGGATTCTTTAAAGATGCATCAGTAGTACGTACAATCAGATTCTTTAAAGATACATCAGTAGTACGTATAAACAGATCGTTTAAAGCTCCATCAGTAGTACGTACAATCAAATCCTTTAACTCTCCATCAGTAGTACGTACAATCAGATTCTTTAAAGATACATCAGTAGTACGTACAATCGGATTCTTTAAAGATACATCAGTAGTACGTACAATCGGATTCTTTAAAGATACATCAGTAGTACGTACAATCGGATTCTTTAAAGATGCATCAGTAGTACGTACAATCAGATCCTTTAAAGATACATCAGTAGTACGTACAATCGGATTCTTTAAAGATACATCAGTAGTACGTACAATCAGATCCTTTAAAGATACATCAATAGTACGTACAATCAGATCCTTTAAAGATACATCAGTAGTACGTACAATCGGATTCTTTAAAGATACATCAGTAGTACGTACAATCGGATTCTTTAAAGATGCATCAGTAGTACGTACAATCAGATCCTTTAAAGATGCATCAGTAGTACGTACAATCAGATCCTTTAAAGATACATCAGTAGTACGTACAATCGGATTCTTTAAAGATACATCAGTAGTACGTACAATCAGATCCTTTAAAGATACATCAGTAGTACGTACAATCAGATCCTTTAAAGATACATCAGTAGTACGTACAATCGGATTCTTTAAAGATACATCAGTAGTACGTACAATCGGATTCTTTAAAGATGCATCAGTTGTACGTACAATCAGATCCTTTAAAGATACATCAGTAGTACGTACAATCGGATTCTTTAAAGATACATCAGTAGTACGTACAATCGGATTCTTTAAAGATACATCAGTAGTACGTACAATCGGATTCTTTAAAGATACATCAGTAGTACGTACAATCGGATCCTTTAAAGATACATCAGTAGTACGTACAATCGGATTCTTTAAAGATACATCAGTAGTACGTACAATCGGATTCTTTAAAGATACATCAGTAGTACGTACAATCGGATCCTTTAAAGATACATCAGTAGTACGTACAATCGGATTCTTTAAAGATACATCAGTAGTACGTACAATCGGATTCTTTAAAGATACATCAGTAGTACGTACAATCAGATCCTTTAAAGATACATCAGTAGTACGTACAATCGGATTCTTTAAAGATACATCAGTAGTACGTACAATCGGATTCTTTAAAGATGCATCAGTAGTACGTACAATCAGATCCTTTAAAGATACATCAGTAGTACGTACAATCGGATTCTTTAAAGATACATCAGTAGTACGTACAATCAGATCCTTTAAAGATACATCAGTAGTACGTACAATCAGATCCTTTAAAGATACATCAGTAGTACGTACAATCAGATCCTTTAAAGATACATCAGTAGTACGTACAAATAGATCCCTTAAACGTAACGCCCAAACGTTAGTCTCTTGGACAACATTTTAAATTTTAGATTTTTTGGTTCTTTAGTAGGACATTTTAAATTTTATTGGTAGCGGTATAGGCCCTACGTAGTATATTATAAGTTTGCATAAAAAGTTGTTACACATATTTTCTGAACCTTAGTAATTGTGTATATCACTACTTTCTTGAAGATGGCCGTAATGGGCTTTATTATTAAACCTGAACATTTTTATCCAATTTAGTGTGTTATAAGTTAAATAACACAAGAGTAACAAACAAACAATTTAACATGTCCGCCATTTTGATATTTTTAATTAGATTTTTTTTTAATTTAGGAATCTATATGAGCACACTATAATTCCAAATTTCATGTTCCTATCTTAATTTCTCTGTCCGCTATCGTATTAACGTAGAGGCAACAACGAAGGACGGACGGTATGTCGAAAATACTTTTTCGTCACACTGCTTAAAAAACAGCTGTTTTCAATACATACATTGAGTTGCTAAAGTTGTTCTTTTTAGTCCTAGGACTTAAAAACATCAGCTGAGGACGAGGTCATCAGCTGTTACTTCGTTTATAGGAATTAATTAACGATTGTAAAGCATCTATAAAAACAAACGATACTCTCGATTGTAAATAACCGTTAAAACAGCTGTTACCATCGTTTTGAAGATAAATATATTTTAACATTTTAGTTTTTGTGAAATTGTTTTCTTATATTATTTGCAGTATAACGAAATACATATAGTTCATCACTTGGACCAAAAGAAGCTTTTCAATCCTCGCTCGTTTTCCGGCCTCGGCTTCGCCTCGGCCGTTAAAACTTGAGCTTCTATTGAAAAGCTTCTCTTTTGGTCCTAGTGATGAAATATACTATTTCTATTTCTTGAGGCCATGATGTGTATCAGTCTAAAATGTTCTTTTTTGTTTTTTTTTGCGATTACCAAACTTAAGTAAAAAATCCAGGACATGACATAGATAAAATGTCCAGGAAACAAATGTCCGAATAAATTATATCGACAATATGAACAATCCATCAATAACTTTAAAATGTAAATAAAAGTAGAGATGTTAAAATTTAAATAATGTATAAAAGTATGGATAAAACAATTTATGTCGAATATATAAATGAAACATCCATTAAAACAAATAACTTGTAGAATTCCGTGGAACTCGGACAACACAGAACACAGAGTGGTATCGCCGCCACATTACCAGCTGTACTCGTCATGGTAAATTCCGATTATAGCTGCTCCCACACAACAAATTCACGCTCTCAACTATTACAGTATTTTCCTCTCAATAAGTCAATCATAGATTCTAGAATCGATCTTTTGTACATGTTTTACTATAGACATAATTATCTATTACAGCAAAAAACCGTATTTAACTTATTTGTTTGTATAACAAGCAAACAGTACAAAACATTGCATAAACTTTCTCACGTAACCCATTCAAAATCGAAATACTAATTAGTAAAACTATTTGTAACCAAAAGTTTGGTAAAAACGTGAAAAAAACATTGATTAAAAAAATGTTTATATATTTAAATAAATTCTAAATTTGTTTTACTTTCGTCATGTCCTCGTCTTTAACATAAAATAATATCCACTTTATGGAAATCAAGTTTAAATACTGACGTTCAAAGTTACGTTTTTGGAATTATTATATTATGGCTCATTAGTTTTTAGATATCAACTTTGTTTTTTGATTTTTGGTTCATCAAAATGTGTTCGAAATTAGTAAAGCCATTTGTAAGAATACTGTATTTAATGAAGATTCCATAGGGGTTTTTTAAAACGTACACTCGTAAGATAGCCGGTTAGTCTAGTGGCTAGTGCTATCGCTTTGTGCAAGATGTTCCTGTTTCAATGCCCGTGGCTGTCAAAATGTACGCTGCTCAGACTCGTGTGGGAACTCAATTTGCTAACCCATCACACTATAAGCAGGCCACAATGGATTGTTATGCTAAGGTTTTGTTTATTTTAATTTTTAAAGATGGCAACCAATACGTTTTTTAGACCTTGAGAGCTACATGAATCAAATTTAGCGTCACCCATAGAAAAATTCAGACAGAAACATTATCTCTAAATCTCTTAATGATTCAAGACCACATTCCGATATATCGAATCCAGATCGTAATCTTAAAAAAGATCAGAATAAGATACATATGATATTTGATTATCTGATGATATTTTTTTAATATAATATAAAACCAAAGTCTCTAGACTTTATCACATTAATAATGAAATTAATATTGATAAAGACTGTATATGTATTATAAATCTAAAACGAAGAAAACAACAAAGCCTTGTGTGGATGGGCGAGCTCTAACAATAGCTTTATCCATAAAACTCTGTTAAAACCTCTATAACTACGTACGTGTGTAAGAAAGTAAAACCAAGGCGTCGGATTATACAGAAAGTATTAAGTTCTTGTTGGTCCAGTATAAGGTAAGCCGCTTTAAAACCGCTCTACTCGTATCTCTGTTATTGTTGTCTGTGAATATCACATCGCAACATTACCCCTATGGTATAGGGACACGACACAGCATTCTACACCCTAATATTCCAGCTCACTTGTTTATTATTAGACCTGCCGTAGTAATGGCACTGTCTGCTTCACTCTACTTTTAGTGTTATCTTTTACTACAGATCCCTATTTGCTAAGTAAAAGTTAATTTAATTTCTCTTAGTATTTAAATAATATCTACGTACGTATTGATGTTGCATTACAATTGGTAACATATTATCAACGACACATTTATCTTAACTTAGTTGGTTGTCTTTAATGTACAGGGTTTAAAGAATGTTTTAAAATAGGGATGTAAGATATGGTTTGCATATGTTAGACTCAGAATCGATTACAGAAACAAATTAAGTATTGGGTGAAGAATTAAAGATAAAAATATGTTTTTTTGTAAAATTTTTGAGTTGAACAAATTGCACGTCTAAGAATTGCAACTGGTTTTGTAATTTTAATATAGGATAGCGTCCAAGACGATCCGTCCTATCTGTAAATCTGAATTCGTTGAGCCTAAGTAATAAGTAACGCAAAACTGAAGCTTAGGTAATTAATTTAAATCGAAGTAAATAATCAATTAGAATTGAATTTTTTATTAATTAAAAAAAAGGAAAAATAATGGAGAAACTCGCTTTATGGAACAAGCAAAGAAAGAATCATTCTTTGAACTCACAGAAACTAAAGATGAACGCAGGAGATGCGGTTAAAGCTGGGGAAACACTCATCTTAAAATAAATGCATGGGATTTATTTATTTAAATAAGAGCGGGGGAGACACGCACGGTTAAAGCAGGGCAAGGAAATTGTAAGTCAAATTTGCAGGGAAACAATTGTCTACTAAATGTCTTTGGAGATAAAATTATATAGTTTTACACAGAGAGACAAATTAGATACATAGGCACTAATTATATAAAGTTATATATAATCCAAAAAGAAAGCGTCTTTTTTTCCTAGGTGAGATAAAAAAGATTCCAAACTAAAGATCGAAATAATTCTAAGAAGTTCAATCAAAATATTTACTATAATTGTACATAAAGCTTTTAATCTCTGGATAGATGTCTTTAGTTATCTAAATTTATTTTTTGTTTTGTTTTGATTATGGTAATTTAAACAATTTTTGAAATACATGTCATTGCTGTTATTTCTGTACGATATATATTTGTGATACATAGATATTTAGATATGCATATTGAATATCTTAAGAAGCGTTCAAAATGTATTCGTATTATTATCGGTATAATGCCATTGATAATAATATCCACCCGATGAATTAAGAGTGGGAAGTTATCTCAAGAACAAAATAGACTTATAAACCCAAATAAACCGTGACAGGTTGTATATCTCAAAATTGGCTGTACGAGTTTTAGAGAAATGCAGTTACAATTTATTTAAAGTTACATAGGTTTGAACTGTAAGACAGTTTATGTAAACTATTTGGTTATCTTTCATGTTAACATTATGTTTTAACATCACTGAAAATGTTTACTATGTTGTCAGATTCAATGTTTGTTTACCAGATTCATAATAGCTGTAAATAGTGATAACTAATTAAAATTTTCTATTAGTTTGAACTGTAAGACAGTTTGTGCAAATTATTTAGTACATTTAATGTCAATATTAGGTCATAACATCTATGAAAATGTTTACTATGTTGTAAGACTCGATGTTTGTTTACCAGAGTCATAATAGCTGTAAATAGTGATAACTAATTTAAAGTTTCTATTAGTTTGAACTGTAAGACAGTTTGTGCAAATTATTTGAGTACATTTAATGTCAAGATTAGGTTATAACATCTCTGATAATGTTTACTATGTTGTCAGACTCAAAGTTTGTTTACCAGATTCATAATAGCTGTAAATAGTGAAAACTTATTTAAAGTTTCTATTAGTTTGAACTGTAAGACAGATTATACAAATTATTTGAGTACATTTAATGTCAAGATTAGGTTATAACATCTCTGATAATGTTTACTATGTTGTTAGACTCAAAGTTTGTTTACAAGATTCATAATAGCTGTAAATAGTGATAACTAATTTAAAGTTTCTATTAGTTTGAACTGTAAGACAGTTTGTGCAAATTATTTGAGTACATTTAATGTCAAGATTAGGTTATAACATCTCTGATAATGTTTACTATGTTGTCAGATTCAATGTTTGTTTACCAGATTCATAATAGCTGTAAATAGTGATAACTAATTTAAAGTATCTATTAGTTTGAACTGTAAGACAGTTTGTGCAAATTATTTGAGTACATTTAATGTCAATATTAGGTCTTATCATCTCTGAAAGTGTTCACTATGTTGTCAGACTCGAAGTTTGTATACCAAATTCATAATAGCTGTAAATAGTGATAACTAATTTAATGTTTCTATTAGTTTGAACTGTAAGACAGTTTATACAAATTATTTGAGTACATTTAATGTCAAGATTAGGTTTTAACACCTTTGAAAATGTTTACTATGTTGTAAGACTCAATGTTTGTTTACCTGATTCATAATAGCTGTAAATAGTGATAACTAATTTAAAGTTTCTATCAGTTTGAACTGTAAGACAGATCATGCAAATTATTTGAATACATTTAATGTCAATATTAGGTCTTAACATCTATGAAAGTGTTTACTATGTTGTCAGATTCAATGTTTGTTTACCAGATTCATAATAGCTGTAAATAGTGATAACTAATTTAAAGTTTCTATCAGTTTGAACTGTAAGACAGTTTGTGCAAATTATTTGAGTACATTTAATGTCAATATTAGGTCATAACATCTATGAAAGTGTTTACTATGTTGTCAGATTCAATGTTTGTTTACCAGATTCATTATAGCTGTAAATAGTGATAACTAATTTAAAGTTTCTATCAGTTTGAACTGTAAGACAGATTATACAAATTATTTGAGTACATTTAATGTCAATATTAGGTCTTAACATCTATGAAAGTGTTTACTATGTTGTCAGATTCAATGTTTGTTTATCAGATTCATAATAGCTGTAAATAGTGATAACTAATTTAAAGTTTCTATTAGTTTCAACTGTAAGACAGTTTGTGCAAATTATTTGAGTACATTTAATGTCAATATTAGGTTATAACATCTATGAAAATGTTTACTATGTTGTCAAACTCAAAGTTTGTTTACCTGAGTCATAATAGCTGTAAATAGTGAAAACTTATTTAAAGTTTCTATCAGTTTGAACTGTAAGACAGATTATACAAATTATTTGAGTACATTTAATGTCAAGATTAGGTTATAAGATCACTGACAATGTTTACTATGTTGTCAAACTCAAAGTTTGTTTTCCAGAGTCATAATAGCTGTAAATAGTGATAACTAATTTAAAGTTTCTATCAGTTTGAACTGTAAGACAGATCATGCAAATTATTTGAATACATTTAATGTCAATATTAGGTCTTAACATCTATGAAAGTGTTTACTATGTTGTCAGATTCAATGTTTGTTTACCAGATTCATTATAGCTGTAAATAGTGATAAGTAATTTAAAGTTTCTATTAGTTTGAACTGTAAGACTAATTATTCAAATTATTTGAGTACATTTAATGTCAATATTAGGTTATAACATCTCTGAAAATGTTTACTATGTTGTCAGATTCAATGTTTGTTTACCAGATTCATAATAGCTGTAAATAGTGATAACTAATTTAAATTTTCTATTAGTTTGAACTGTAAGACAGTTTGTGCAAATTATTTGAGTACATTTAATGTCAATATTAGGTTATAACTTCTCTGAAAGTGTTTACTATGTTGTCAGATTCAATGTTTGTTTACCAGATTCATAATAGCTGTAAATAGTGATAACTAATTTAAAGTTTCTATTAGTTTGAACTGTAAGACAGTTTGTGCAAATTATTTGAGTACATTTAATGTCCATATTAGGTCTTAACATCTATGAAAGTGTTTACTATGTTGTCAGATTCAATGTTTGTTTACCAGATTCATAATAGCTGTAAATAGTGATAACTAATTTAAAGTTTCTATTAGTTTGAACTGTAAGACAGTTTGTGCAAATTATTTGAGTACATTTAATGTCCATATTAGGTCTTAACATCTATGAAAGTGTTTACTATGTTGTCAGATTCAATGTTTGTTTACCAGATTCATAATAGCTGTAAATAGTGATAACTAATTTAAAGTTTCTATTAGTTTGAACTGTAAGACAGTTTGTGCAAATTATTTGAGTACATTTAATGTCAATATTAGGTCTTAACATCTATGAAAGTGTTTACTATGTTGTCAGACTCAATGTTTGTTTACCAGATTCATAATAGCTGTAAATAGTGATAAGTAATTTAAAGTTTCTATTAGTTTGAACTGTAAGACTGATTATTCAAATTATTTGAGTACATTTAATGTCAATATTAGGTTATAACATCTCTGAAAATGTTTACTATGTTGTCAGATTCAATGTTTGTTTACCAGATTCATAATAGCTGTAAATAGTGATAACTAATTTAAATTTTCTATTAGTTTGAACTGTAAGACAGTTTGTGCAAATTATTTGAGTACATTTAATGTCCATATTAGGTCTTAACATCTATGAAAGTGTTTACTATGTTGTCAGATTCAATGTTTGTTTACCAGATTCATAATAGCTGTAAATAGTGATAACTAATTTAAAGTTTCTATCAGTTTGAACTGTAAGACAGATCATGCAAATTATTTGAATACATTTAATGTCAATATTAGGTCTTAACATCTATGAAAGTGTTTACTAAGTTGTCAGATTCAATGTTTGTTTACCAGATTCATAATAGCTGTAAATAGTGATAACTAATTTAAAGTTTCTATCAGTTTGAACTGTAAGACAGTTTGTGCAAATTATTTGAGTACATTTAATGTCAATATTAGGTCATAACATCTATGAAAGTGTTTACTATGTTGTCAGATTCAATGTTTGTTTACCAGATTCATTATAGCTGTAAATAGTGATAACTAATTTAAAGTTTCTATCAGTTTGAACTGTAAGACAGATTATACAAATTATTTGAGTACATTTAATGTCAATATTAGGTCTTAACATCTATGAAAGTGTTTACTATGTTTGTCAGATTCAATGTTTGTTTATCAGATTCATAATAGCTGTAAATAGTGATAACTAATTTAAAGTTTCTATTAGTTTCAACTGTAAGACAGTTTGTGCAAATTATTTGAGTACATTTAATGTCAATATTAGGTTATAACATCTATGAAAATGTTTACTATGTTGTCAAACTCAAAGTTTGTTTACCTGAGTCATAATAGCTGTAAATAGTGAAAACTTATTTAAAGTTTCTATCAGTTTGAACTGTAAGACAGATTATACAAATTATTTGAGTACATTTAATGTCAAGATTAGGTTATAAGATCACTGACAATGTTTACTATGTTGTCAAACTCAAAGTTTGTTTACCAGAGTCATAATAGCTGTAAATAGTGATAACTAATTTAAAGTTTATATCAGTTTGAACTGTAAGATAGATCATGCAAATTATTTGAATACATTTAATGTCAATATTAGGTCTTAACATCTATGAAAGTGTTTACTATGTTGTCAGATTCAATGTTTGTTTACCAGATTCATTATAGCTGTAAATAGTGATAAGTAATTTAAAGTATCTATCAGTTTGAACTGTAAGACAGTTTGTGCAAATTATTTGAGTACATTTAATGTCAATATTAGGTCTTAACATCTATGAAAATGTTTACTATGTTGTCAGACTCGATGTTTGTATACCAAATTCATAATAGCTGTAAATAGTGATAACTAATTTAAAGTTTCTATTAGTTTGAACTGTAAGACAGTTTATGCAAATTATTTGACTACATTTAATGTCAATATAGGTTTTAACACCTTTGAAAATGTTTACTATGTTGTAAGACTCGATGTTTATTTACCAGAGTCATAATAGCTGTGCACACAAAACATTGCAGTGGTCGTCCATTGTGTGCACACGTGGGATTATACTACGCACACCTCACTCCTATGATCCGCTCCGGCCGTCGAGAACTGGAGTCAATATTTCTCGTAAATTTGCAACTAAATACGATCACCTAACTATAAAGGTAAAAGTAATAATAATCACTATCAGCGACAGTTTACAAACTGTTTAATACTAGTAATGAAGTCCACGCCTCTTAGATGTGTAAATACACTCAATAAATCGTACTCGTACGCCCAATATGGCGACTGTCTAGTGCGTTACGTGACACAATATCCATAGACCAAGAAGTAACAGTAAATAATACGACAGCTACTGTACACACGGTCATCAGTCACAGGAAGGAATAACAAAAGTTAAACGCTTTATGGGTGCCTTACTCCTTGCATTGTGATTGTGATTTATCAGTCACTGGAATCACAGCGGTAGTAAATATTTATATGGTCTATTCACCGATGTACCATAAACCCTGGAAGAGTTACTTTGCTTCTACACTGGTGGAGCTCGGTGTTGGGTGACACTCTTAAAGAATCCGATTATTGTTTAATATTTTATTCTAAATCATATCGAAGCGCATACTCAGGTTATATGAGAGGAATGTCTAGTTTTAGAGAAAATCTCAGCGTATCTTTTACGTAAATAATAATTTATTTGGTATTGTATGTTACAATTTTAAACTCGAAAAGGTTTCAATTTGAATAAATAAAAACATAAAAAAGCAATGAAAACTTCTATTGGGAAAAGTTCAAAAAACTGTTTAAATTCATTTTTGAGTTGAATGTACGACTTCTTGTTATGTCTAGTTCACACCACTATATCTAATACTATGGAGCGCCCTCGTCCATACACAGAACCTTGCATTAACTGTTTGTTATTAGTCGTCGAGATTTTGAATTGGAAAATTTAAAAAAAAATAAAGTTGTACCATAATTGCTTAACAAATAGACGAAATGTCAAGTGGTCGAATTAATACAGGACTTCTTTCGCTCTGTAAAGAATATAATAGACCGCTAAATTTCTTTCTCCTTGACTGTCTTGGAGACAAAGACTCTCTGGCGTCTTTATACATGACTACAATGACCACAGGGGTTGATTTATGAAACGTCGAAGAGGCTTTATCCTACTCGACAGTATACAGTGCAAAAGCAAAAACTGATCGACGCAGAAATCTATAATCGTATCACTTTCTCATGGAAATGTAAGGCTAAACAGATGTAAGTGGCGGGAATTTATTTATTCCATTGAACAAAGAAACAAATTCTAAATATTATAAAATGGTACATATCAACGGTTTATTTATATTTATTACTATAGAAATTATAATTACATTCCCATAGTATTATTATAGTGGTTAGTAGTATAAAATCACCTAGGGAATAAAGAGACGAGTTGTAGAGGACTAGAGCGGATCATTAGAGATAAGACACCCATAATATAATCCCACTTGTGCACACATGGACGACCACTGCAATGTTTTGTGTGCACAGCTATTATGAATCTGGTAAACAAACATTGAGTCTGACAACATAGTAAACAGTTTTAGTGATGTTAAACTCTAATCTTAACATAAAATAAAACGTAAAGTTTATTACAAAACTAAGATTTCCTATTTTTTAATACAATTAGAAAATAGAAGAGGAGCTCGTACTGTATATAGGAGATAAAAAATATGATTTTAAACTATATTAGTTAAAAAAAAATAGTAATGATTTTCAGATATCTACGAAATTATACATTGGAATTTTATATAACACTTTCTGTTGCAACCATGTGTTTTAAAGTAGGGTTCCCAGAAATATCATTTTAAATGATTATTCAGGAATTTTAACATGGAGCGTCATATCATTCTATTGTTTTATCCCTGTAGTTGTATGAACAGTTAATGTTTATTGTTCGGATATTTAATTGTTCAACATACCATTTTCAATTATTGAAAGTCATTCAACCGATGACAACGAAACTAATTTTGTTTCGTAAAATCTAGGATATGTCAAAAATATTACCTGTTAACCTATTGCAGATATTATATACATAAATCGAAGTAGTTGATGACAGCCAATAATCGTAATGTTTTTTTTAATAACTACGAATTATACAATGGAGTTTATAAGTGTCTAAAATTAAGCATCACATCGGTTTACTGTTTTGAAATACATAGTATTAAAATATTTTTATTTTGTATTGAGGGATTGGGCGGCAGTACCAGGAACATAAATAACAGATTTGCAAGAATATATAAAATGCTTTGATGTGTTTACACTCTGATTTAATTTAACATCTCACAATGCACACGATACGACCGCACCCTGATATGACCTTGGCCTTGGAAGGAGTTATTCTGTTTCATAACACCCAGTACGCCTGTTTTGCACTTCAAATACCAGCAGTAGGTTTATACAATTTTATTTTCTACGGATTAGAAGGGCTCTAACCTTCACATTTCGTTGATTATAATTACAGAACTTTAAATGCAGTAGTTGTATAAGTAAATCTACACCGGAGACCAAGAAAAAAGTGTCAGAGTGAGTTATTATGGGTGTGGAATATTTTCGTATGGAGTTTATATATATAATAGTATACTTCATCACTTGGACCAAAAGTGAAGCTTTTCAATACAAGCTCAAGTTTAACGGCCGAGGAGGATAAATAATATAAGAAAACAATTTCACAAAAAGTAAAATGACATAACCTATTTACCTTCAAACCGATGGTAATAGCTGCTTTAACGGTTATTTACAATCGAGATTATCGGTTGTTTTTATAGATGCTTTACAATCGTTAATTGATTTGTATAAATATGATGTAACAGCTGATGACCTCGAACTCAGCTGATGTTTTTAGGTCCTAGGACTAAAAAGAACAACTTTAGCATCTCAATGCATGTATTGAAAACAGCTGTTTTTGAAGCAGTATGACGAAAACAAGTTTCAGAAAACACTAATAAGACCAGAAAAACTTTGCGTCTGTCTGTTCATTTCTTTAAACAAATGTATAATTTGGGAGTCCTGATTTGGTATGATAATTTTGTGTGTTACCTTTTTCACCTTTATATAAAAACCAAAATATTATTTTGTACATTTTAAAAATGGTAGCCGTTTTAATTTATCACTGTCGAATACATTTAAAACTGTTAACTTTACACAAAATTTACGCGAGACAAAAATAATTTGGCATTTTAACGACAAACGCAATATCTTCACTCTTATTGTAAATTCAAAGGATAACTGAGTTATCGATAGATAAATAGTGAATTTAACAAGTGAACGTTTTCTGGTTTAAATTGATAATGATGGATTGTTCGTATTATTAATCGGACATTTCTCATCACGTAAAAATTAATATTTCTACTTTAAATAAGGGTGAAATTTTGTCGCTTAGATCATAAGTGGGAATAATGACTAGATCATGTACTAAACTTTTGAAAGACAGATTAAAAGTTTGATCACCCCGATAAACAGTTAGGACACTTTCTCTTGGTATCTACCCCTTGAACAGTTAGTTGTTTGTTATTCTTTGTGTAAGGCAGTCCTACATCTGATGTTTTTCTTTCTAACAGTATCCGTTTAAGAGTCAGTTGGTTTCTGTAGCTGGATGTTGTTTTTCTGATCACATTTGTATTTAATCTAGGTTTTAATGGCACAGCCTAGCTTTAAACCTAGGCTCCTTTCTTATATTATAGTTGTAGTTTCCAACATCATCCTAGATTACTTAGGTTATGTTGGTGTTTTTCACTTTTTTTAATCTCTAGGTTTATCACTTAATGACGGGAGTTGTTTCTTACTCTCGAAACGTCGTATATTCGTTTGTATATATACAATTGATGCCACATATCCGGCTAAACAATATTAAAACTTAGACGTTTATCCGTATTACAGCAGTAATTATCGTTTCATCGTCGTTAAAATAGCTTATCATATTGTTTTTTGTTAATTTTATTTAAAGTTAAACGGATTTCGATATATTTGACATTAAAATTTTTAAAATACTACTATTTTGAAAATGTACAAAATAATGTCCTGGTTTTTAGTATATCGATAATAATGTACATATGAAATGCGAGTACTAAATCTGGACTCAATACCCCATTCATTTCTGCGAAGTAAATTTATTGATTAAAAAAACAGAGACCGATAAATCATTATTTTATAAAATTTAAACTGTTTTATTTTGATGTCCTGAACCCATTATGCTGGGCCTGTAATGAATCACTCAGTAGATTTAAACTAACCTAAGTTTAAACATTTTAATTTATTCGATATATCGCATTTTGAACAAACTCTCTCATTTCAAATTAAAAATAATTAGTTTCTATTATTGCAAGGCTCTTTTACAACCCTATTTCGTAATCAATTAAATTTTATGATGTTCATTTGTTACAGGGCCTTTAAATATTGTATGTTGTGTATTGAAATTCATCAAAGATTAACATTGTTAATTCATAACAGACCAGTATGGTCCTGTATATTTCTATGTTGTTCTTGTTCTTTGAATTTTATCACAGTTTACTTTTTTTATCTAGTTTACAGTTTTTATAATGTTATTGTTAATTAATTTTTTGTTCGATTTATTGATTTATTGTTAAGGAGTTTGCTTGTAGTTTGTTATCATTATGATAAACGCTATAATAATTTTTTTTAAATCTATCACTCATTTGTCTATGTTGAATGAAGGCGATGTACAACGTTATTTCCCCCCCCCCTCTAAAGAAAAATAATAGATTTTAAAATGTTGAAACAAATACGTCTTTATTCAACTGCAGTCCAATTTTCATTAATCTCAAAAATTACTATTTTCTTGTTCTTAAGCGTTTTCTTGACAACTGATATGAAAATCAGTATTAATTTTAATTTCGGATCACACGTTAAATAGTATTTAAAAGCAATTATAAAAATTAGAAACCGACATTTTTGTAAGTAAAAGTCATTATATAATTCATTCACAGTAGCCACTAGTCCATAACTGAGCGTTCCGTAAACAAATTTTCGTTTTACATAAACTGAATATTGTTTTTATACATAATAGAACACCTCAAACAACCTATAACTTCCGTTTAAACATACGATAAATTACACAACGTTTATTGTTATATAAGTGTCCAGTAAGTAGTGTGCAAACTTTGTGTAAATATGGCATTGCGCTTTTAAATAAAAATAAACAATAATGGGTTACAAATGCATGTTGTAATAATACATTAACTTGATTGAACAACAGTACTACTAACGTTATTTATTAAAAAAAGACAAACAATGCTTGCTATATAATTCAAACGCCATAACAGTTCTACGGTTGTAGGGAGATGCGATGAAGCTGTTTTAAACAAAAGAACATACTGGGCTCTATTGAGTTTTCCTAATACTACAAATTTGTGAGATTTTGTAAATCTGAAGAAATATATTATTGGACAAATTATATATGACAAGGATTAGAGGAAATCCTTATGATTGATTTGTAAGTTATCTGAATGGTGTTCTCAATGTGTGAGATTGGGCAACGCTTTGAGTAATCAGAAAATTATAAAAATTGGCGTTCCTTAAGGGTCGGTACTGTGGGAAATTTCATTTTAAATATAAATTAAAACCTCATGTAAAGGAAACTTAATAGGAAATATGACAGTATTTGCTAATATTGGAGCACTATACTATGAAGCTAATTAATTGTTTAATCTTCAGGAAAATATACAATTTTCCTTAGTCTAAGCCTTTTCCTTAGTTTAATACAAATCGTGTGGTCTTAAGTCTGAATCTAATATATGATTTTCAATAAAAGATGCCACCTAAAGTTTAAAAGTGTTGTTGAAAAAAGAATTTGTTTAGTTGTATAGAAGTAGAACGTGTATGCAACATTATTTGAGAATAATTGTTCATTAGAATATTAATTGGAAAGCTCATGAAAAGGTCATTTATGAAAAGAAAGATTTAATAATAATGTTACGAAATTTCATTTCTAGAAATTTTATAGTAGGGTATCGGTGTTAAGATCAATTTATTTTGGGCTTGTACACTATAAAGTTCAATACGATATATTTTTCTGAAGTGGAATTTATTTAAAAAATATAAAGTCTCTTTCCATAGTTCAAAAAATATCGTCCGTACCATGTTTTCCAGAAAAAAAGACAGCGGCATCATTTCCAACATTTAAAATGTTAATTTTTTTTCCCACTTAGGCATATATATATATAGCCTACTAGGTGTTACAAAACATTGGGACTCCTTCCGTAATTTTTGAATGGATTGAAATAGGAAAATGAAACTATGGGAATGTCTTTGGATAAATAGGACCTGCTTTAAAAATAAAAACCTCCCCTCCCGGGAGGGCAAATCGAAGTTTAACAAATAAATAGAAAATGCGAGACGGATCCAATATTTTTGGAACACCCTGTATACAAAGTGTTGGGAATTTTTTTGTTGGAAGTGGTTCGATTAAAGAGAGTAGCATAATAATAAAAGTTGCGTGCAGGATTATTGTTGTAGTAGCAAGACAATTTAATGAAGCGTTTTGTAGATATTTATGTTCAATCTTAGCAAAATTTTTAATTCTTTTCAGAGTCTGTTGGGAGATTCTTGAGACAATTATAATTGTGGCTATTTGGGAATTGTGATGTGGAAATTTGTTTAAAGAAAAAATTTTATTATCCGATTTAAAATATATTTTATTATAGTTTTTTTCGTGATTATGATGAAAATGTAGGTAGCTTTATAAATTTTGTGGTTAAAAGGCATTAGTTAATAAATTTAATCATTTCTTCAAAAAAGAAAAATATTTAATTATTTGCACCTACTTTCTTTAAATATTAAATAAAATTGTGGTAGTCTCAATACTGGGTTTCCTTTGATGTACCTAATTCTAAGCCACATTGTTTATTTGGTTTAATAAATTAGTTTTATAGCAATGCTGTTAATTTATTGATTTAAGTTGCAACTGTCTACAGTAAGTAAGTGTTTAGTTGTGTACGAAATATGAATCCTAATTTGATGTAGAATATATATAGGTATGGTACCTGTTACAATGGGACTCAATTAAATTAGAAAATTACAACGCTATAAGATGAGTTTCAAAACAAACTACGAGGAATCGATTTATTTGGATGTTATCTACCCTTGTTAAAGAAAGTATAAGTTATCAACCTTTGGGAAATCCAAGCTAAACAAAACAAATTATGAAATCAATTTAGACAGGATTGATCTTGTTAGTTTCTTAAAAGGGTATCAATTTAGTTTATTGCCAGGCCTTTAAAGTTTGACCTATTTCGTATCAACCTTCTTCAAACTTAAAACAAGTGTTGTTATACATATTGTTATGTACAAAGAAAGTTCATTATTGTTATATATTTTTCTAATTGAGTTTTTATTAAATTTTGAGTTGCCCCGTTCAGGACCCCCCCCCCCCGAAGGATTGAGGTGAACATATTTAATAGCAGGTACTATTTATCCAAAAACATTCCCAAAGTTACATTTTCTTATTTCAATCCGTTCAAAAATTAAGGAAAGGATTTCATACTTTTGGATCACCCAAAATATGTTTCTAAACAAATTTGATTATCTATTTGTTTGTAAAAGTTTCTAAAATTAGGTCGTCGTGGAGAATCTCTTGTGTGTTTTACTAATTACCGTCAATAGTTTTAGTTTTAGTTTTATTATCGATATCTCAGCTTCCCCTTTGACATACAATAAAATAAATCTCGCCATTAAAATAATTTGTGTATCGTAAATATGTTGTGTAATCTACAGATTTCAAGATATTTGGTATACAAATGATTTGATGAAAAGGTTAAGAAAGAAACTGTGGTAGACTACAAACTACAAAATTTGGTGTCGATATCTCAGTCCTTTTTGGAGTTATATCTTGTTTTTGTAAAAAAAAAAAAAAAAAAAAAAAAAAAAAAAAATAAAAAATAAAAAAAAAGTTAGACGTAAAACGGAACTTTGTCTCTATAATAATATATTATTATAATATTATATTATTACACGTAACTAAAATACTAGATTCACCAACCTACATAAATAAATTAACACATGTAGCAGATGATAAAAGTAAAATGAGAACATTTAAAATGTTAGCGAGTCTTTACTCCAGTGAGTCAATTAATTCAACGCATAGTCAAAACAATCTAAAAAAAATAAAAAAATATTTTAAAAAATACTCAAGATTTATTTTTTGCCCTAACACAACGTTTACTAAATTACAAAATATATCGAAGTTAAAAGCCAAAATATAATAAGGTTAAATCAAAATTATAATACATTTTATATTGGCATTCTTTCCCCGAATGTCATTCCATCAACCCTCAAGGGATGTGACCGCCTCTAAAACATTTTACTACATGTACAGAAAGACATACAGTATAAATAAGAGAGAACTCTATGCAATTACACATAGAACATACTATTATAAAATAATTTACAAATAAGCTGAAGTTTTCGTTTTTTATGTAAAAATTGTATATCTAAATCTAAACGGGGCTCAGGAATAATTGGGAAAAAGTCAAAATGACTCGGACCGTGGTAAGATTCATTTTGATTACATAGGCTCTTGTTTTGTCTTCATGTATATTTTAAATCCTATATATTTCATGCTTTGCATTGATATTCTTTGTATTGTCCCACATATAGAAAATATATTAACGGTAGCAAAAAAACCTTGCTGTAGTCACAGGCATAAACATTGAGTTAAAAAAAAATCTTTTGTTTTTAAATATTAAGGATATTTTACATAAATATTAACGATGTATCAAACAAAACTAGAAGTTATTCTGATTACGAATGTTTATTTGACGATAATATTAATATATTGGCGTTGAACCAAATTTAAAGTGTTAGATATCATCCCCCTCCTATAACTAGACCTAACAATCTGAAAAAAATATTGAAATTAATTTGCAGGGCGAAACCATATATTATAGTTTTTTGTACGACGATTACAACTTTATTCAACAACACAGTAAGAAATGATTACAGTTTAAGTTTTAAAAGCAGTTTTTGTGAGATCTGAGACAAACAATTCATTTGCCATTAATAAATGGAAAGCATTTTCATTGATGTCTCTTTGTTAGGGTCCGTATATGTGTGCTTTTAAGTGGAATTCAGTCTACACAGAAAAGACGATATTTCAGAATTTTAAATTTAAATTCCTTATATTATCCCACATATAGGAAAAATATAGCGGTAAAAAAGACCTTGGAATTATAAGGGGCAAAAAATATCCACATGAAAAATTTTAATTTTGGAAATATTACTTGTCCCCAAATTACGAATATACCATGTGTCCCAAAAGTCTCACCCCCCTCCATATTATTTTTTTTATTAATAGAAATAGACAGATTTGCTTTGGGGAAAGTTTAGATAAACAAAGGAGGAGTTTTTGAAGTATCAAAATTTGCAATCCTTACCCCCAAAATGGGGTTGTTTGGTGGTAAGTCAAGAATTTTAAATAGTAACCCCTATTCAGTGATACATCATTTTAAAGGTCTATTAAAAATAAGTATAATGGCGCAAACTATTGGTCTCTAAATTCATCCTACCGACCAATCGAATTGTGAATTTTACGTTAATAATTACACCGGAAATGTTACGAAATGTACAACAAGCTTTTGAGTCCAGAATCTATTTCTGTCAAGAAGTAAATGGTAGCCATATCGAGAGAACTTAATCTGAGCTAAAAAAACAAGGTCTTACCATCATTTTACCAACATAGAGCAATTTGTAATGTAAAAAAAAAAAAAACGGAATTTGTAGGTTAAAGTTAAAAGAAAAGCAAACAAAAACCGGCGTCGAATTTTTTGTGGAAATATTCGTTTTGAAGTTTTTCCAGTAAAAAAGAAGATCTTTGGGGAATCGTGTCTGTGCAGTGGTCTACAACACAAACGAGTGTATCGATTTTGATTAAATTTAATATGTGGGCATTATTTATTTGTTTAATAACTAACTATTATTATGTAATTAATTGCAGTTTTTATTTATAATGTCAAAGTTTATATTTTAAGTTTTATGTATATGATATATTATGATATGTATTATTGAAGTGTACTGATATTTGTTTTTTGTTTCTTTGTAAAATAAATATTTTCTGAATATAGAATATTTTGGTCATATTATCTCGGAACGTTTTTTCATATTTTATTAACTCATAATTTGGGAGGTGAGCAGCCATAAGACAAAACGAAAAATCAATTGTTACCATTTCATTCAAATTTTGGCGAAATGTGAACATTAATTTACACAAATCGGTTTTCAAAATTGCAAAATACCGTTAATTCTCAAAAACGTAAACTAACCTTAAAATCGCTGTCATTTTAAATCGATTTCATCTTATAATATTTAATTATATATTATAGAAGAGATGTACTTTGTTCACTTGTGTCATAAGCTATACTAGTATATAACTTTCTGTACATTACTTATATATACGATGGTGGTTTTCAACACACTATATGGTCCTCACTGATAAAACTAACTCGTATTATTTTTATTTAAAAATAAATAAATCACTTAGATACCATAAATTATCCTGGCAAATGGAAAATAAATCAGCGTAACTGTGAAATCATAGGCAAGTTTCAGTTCAGATTCTCATTTAACGTGAAAACAGCATCTCAAAACACATTTATTTTTAAAATTTAAACAACATGTATTATCTAAAGTAATTTTGTGAAAATTTGTATTAAGGATTATTTACTATGGTCTAATTGATTCTAAACTGAGACATGGATTCCTAGTATTTGAAAACAGAAAATCTATTGCCTCTGTTTAGGAAACTATATATCTCTTACCACTTCAAAGATGTATGTCAAAGTTATATTAAAAGCTTTACATAATAATAAACTGAATATATTACAACACTATTGGAGATCTTTGCGGAGGGACCAGTAATGTCTTACAATGTTTCACAAGGCGTCCACATTAGTCAAGAACATACCAACAAATTATAAAGTTACTTTGTGGGTTCCAATCTTTCATTAAAGGGGTCCATGAATGGCTGCCTAGAATTGAAAATATTGAGGATTTGTTTAATTACAAGATTTACTATTTTTGATTTATTTATTTATTAAATTTTTTATTTTATTTAGTTATGGGGTTAGAACAAGCATTTCTATAGATATCATAAATGTATAATGAGCACAGATCTATTGTCATTTTTAAAATTTTTAAGTGAGGGTAAACCCAATATTGGCAAAGCCAAAAGTGTTTACTCAATTTTCTGCAATGTTTGGGTTTCTGCATTTCTTTCAAAGTTATCATATGCAATAAATTATTCCCCTTTGTTTTGTTCAACTGCTCACAGTCTTTCTTTGTATCTTTTTTCTATTGGTTACGACGTTTCGCCAATTGTTCATGCATTATCAAACCTCTTTATTGTTTCTTCTTCTTGGATTGTTTTAATACGTGTCACTTGTTCAAAACAAATAAAACACAAATACACCACATTTATGAATAGCATGTATACACAACACTTAACTTTAATATTTAAACATTTTTGAGTTACTGAGTAAACACGTGTGTCCGCGTTCATGTCTTGCAAACTAACGCAAGAAGAAAAAAAAAACAATGAAGAGGTTTGATGATGCCTGAATAATAGGCGAAACGTCGTAACAAATGGAAAAGAGAAACACAGAAGGATTGAGACCAGTTGAAAAAAAAACAATTAAAGCAATGTAATTTCTACTTTGTGTAGACCAATAATTGTAAAGAATAATTAATTATATTTTGCTTGTGAATATGTTATAGATACCGTATAATGTATAGTGCAGGTTAATGTAAACTAAAAAGTTTAAAGTAGGGAATAAATTTAATTCATTTTATGTGAGAAAGTTAAGATTTTTTTTTAAAGGAACGAAATTCAATTGAATAATTTTATATTAAAAATTTTAAGGAAACTCTAAACAATCACGGTAAATTTTACGAGTTTAGGACAGATTAGTTTTATATACAGGGTTACCATAAAAGAATGTTGGGATTTCATTAATTCATACGAAGACAGTAGAGAAATTTCGTGGTGTTGTATTGGTATCGCTGGTAGCCCTGTAACCCAAAAGTTTGTTTAACAACTGTTTCAAACTCAAAATTAGTTCTTGCATTGTTGTGGTAGTTTGTTTTGCGTTTTCTGAACTGTCTGGAGTTTGTTATTATGTTCTCTAATAAAGAAAAAGCAAAGTGTGTTTTGTTGCTGTCTGAATTCAAGTCTGTAATTTCAGTGCAACGTGCATTTCGAAAAGATCCACCACATGAAAATAACACACGACGTTGGTTCAAAGAATTCGAAGAAACTGGATCAGTTCAAAGCAGAAATCATCTCGCAGGCCAAGTGTATCAGACAAAAAAGTTGAACTTATTGGACAATCTGCAATCGGAAGTTTTAAGAAGTCAATACCTCGACGAAGCCTAGAGTTAGGTATTCCAAAAACAACAATCCACAAAGTTTTATACAAAAGACTGAAATTACACGCATATAAAATCCAGCTGTTGCAGGAATTAAAACCTGATGATGGTGCAAAAGTTTTAATTTCGCTGTTGAAATGTTGAACAAAATTTATAAAAACCAATAATTTTTAGATAATATAATTTTTTCGAATATAATTTGGACGAAGCTACGTTCCATATCAATGGGTCTGTTAACACAATTCACGCGTTGGAGATCTGAAAACCCGCATACAATTTTTGAGAAAATACCAGACTCGCCTAAAGTTAATGTTTGGTGTGGTGTGATGAAAAATCATCTGATAGGGCCTTTCTTCTTTGCTGTAAAGACAATTAATGGAATTGTGTATCTCGATATGTTAATCAATTATTGTTTTCCTCAGCTGCATGAACTCGAAGACATTCAACAATTGTATTTCCAACAAGATGGCGCACCCCCACACTTTAGTGCATTTGTCACAGACACTTTGAATGAAAAGTTTAGACATCGATGGATAGGCCGGCAACGACCTATACGCTGACCTCCAAGGAGTCCAGACCTGACACATTGCGATATCTTCTTGTGGGGTACATCAAAACCATTGTTTATCGAGAAAAAAATCGTGACCTAACTCATTTAAGGAACAGAATTAATGAAGCAATGACAACCGTTAACAAAGACATGTTAACTAACGTTTGGGCAGAACTTGATTATAGATTGGACATTTGCAGAGCGACTAATAAATCGAAATTTATTAGTTATGTAAAAAAACTGTTTCAGACGACGATTTAGATAAATAAACAACATCAGCTGTAAGTAATTATAATTTCATTTAAATCATGGTCAAAACCCCCACCATTCTCTTATTATAACCCTGTATTATTTTAAAACGATATTTTAATACAAATTACGTGAAAAAGGATATGTTATATTAAATCCCCCCCCCCAATGTTAGATCAACCCCTAAAGCGAGTTTGACCAAAATCATTACACAACACACAATAAGGTTCTTGAGTCACTGGTATCACCTTATTTTTCTGTTTGAATAATTTCATCATTAACATGATTGAAGTTTGTAAAATATTTTTATTTTTCCTATGTTTGTTTGGCCATTTGAGGGAACTCTGCTGAGTCATTAAAATTATTTAAAGAATTGAATCAATATTTAATTTAATTTAAATTATAATCAGTCGTGTAAATAATATTTCCTTAAAAAACATCAACTTTTGACTAATGAGTGTTTTTCATTTATGAAATTTTTGATTTTTTTTTTTAATGTAATGCCGGTAAGTTTGAAATTAATTAGCATCACGAATATCATATACGTAAAATATTGATTCAGTATACTTCTACACAGACTGACATTTTTAATCGAGCTGGTTACTTACTACTCTGGTATACATTTTTCTTAATACTCTGCCGGAAAAACAAAGGTTCTTTTGAGAGTTTCCTCAATTCAATCAGGTAGGAAAGTCTTGTTTGCTCGGTAAAATTAGGTGATTTTTATCTTGGCGGTTCCAGAAGTAAATCTATTGGTGTCGGGACGGGCTGATTTGTTTTAATTGTTTATTATATGTTGTTTGATGCACTTGAGTATACTAAAACTATTGTAGAAAATTTAAATTATATTACAAAATTGAGAGATAACACGTTTCCTGCAAAGAAAATGTGATGAAATTAAAAACAATACAATCTTCACTCTATTCGGTCAAAAATAAAATAAAGATTTTTTGGGCGTACACGCATTAACAAAAAAAGAAGAAGAAAAAGCGATTTATTGAAATCAATTCGGATAAAAAATTAAATATTAGAAAGTTGATGAAAACTGATACCTTCAGGGAAACATCTTTCCAAGACGCTCAGATATATAGAAATTACAATATACAATTTTTCACACCATCACAATACTTTTCTTACAATTTTATTTGAAAGTAAAAAGTCATAGTGACAACAATTTACAGCTATGTAAAACAAACTTCCGATGAGGGCGCATCATGACACAACATTGGATGCACGCCAGACCAGTAGAACAACTCATTTGGTGAAGTCATTATGCTCATGTCACGTTAACAAACAATGGGACATGTTACGGAGATTTTAAGAGAAATAATTTGGCGGGCGTCAACAAAGGCGGGAACCCTTCACTGGCAGTAACGAGCTATTAGTGCGTCCTGTCTGGTGACTTTTAAGTTTCTTAATTATTGGAAATGACGAACTCAACCTTTCCGTGTCGAAATGTTTGTAGCTAGCGGGAAGTTCAAAGAGGAACAAAACCATATTGAGTTTTTCACATTGATAAGACAATAAAACTGATAAGATTTTAATTTGACTTTCTAAATCTTCGTATAGAATGCATTGAAGTTGATTGAAAAGTTATTTATAGAGTGCACAATAAAATATATCCTTGTGGTGGGTATAGGGCTGCTAGATGGCTTTGGTCAGCAGATCGAGTTCCTACCACGATTGATTTTTCGTGACCAAGATTCCTCGCACCGATGAGTCAATACAGTTACATTCTTTGAGCACTTAAGGGAAACTAATTCTTGCACACTAGGTGAGAACCTAGCGACTAGAACAACCGAGTGTTTTAAGAATGCCGCAATACCAGGACGAAATTATACATTTTCCTGATAAACTTATCTAACAGGCGAGAATTAAACATAGATACTATCATATTTCTAGAAAATACAAATTTTAAATTGTCAATATACATATATCGTGGGAAAAACGTTTCTTTAAGCTGAATTCAGCCAATTGAAGTAATTGTATATTATAAGAATTAGATTTTTAGAATTTTCTTTAAAATTTACTAATACAAATACAGAGTGTCCCACGAAAAAATAAAGGACTTTCAGGACTTCTTCTACTGGTGAATATAAAGAAAAAAAATCATTAGACACATGTTCTAAATGGTTAGTTGTAATCTATCGTAAATTTATTTATTTTTTCAAAAAATTCATACCTTTTGAACAACAAATGATACAGAGTTGATGTTTTGCATGCTACTTAGTGCTATAAAGTCTCAATTTGATGGCGGTAGTTTAAAATGTTAAACAGTTATTTCGAAAACAGTTAATTTAAAAAATATATATATTCAAGAAAAAAAGTTTCCTCTTTTACGACAAATAATTAAAAAAAAATAAAAAATTTTTTTGTCTGTAAGTAAGGATAATCGATATATCGTAATATAACAGAAAACATAATTTCTTGGTAGGGTGTCTACATTTTCCAAGATTAGCTTAGAACAAAAATTTTCTGTAAGTTCTGCAATTTTTAAATTTAATTCTGATTAAATTGATATAAATAAAGTCTATAAAAATTAAATACTGTACAAACTTTAAAAAATCAGTCTTTATAGCACTAAATAGGATGTAAAATTTCATCTCTTTATAATTTGCCGATCAAAAGATATATAAATATGCCTAGTTTTTTATTCAAAACACAAAATAGCGACTAACTATTTTAGTGTATATGATCATAGAATCTTTTTTCTTCTTATTTTTACCAGTAGAATACGTCCTGAAAGTTTCTTCGTGGGACACCCTGTATATATCTGAAATTAAAAGTAACGTTGGATAAGTAAATTTAAGTGCTTGCGTGCAGTTTTCTAAGCACTGTAATACAGAGCCCCACATCATTCTGCTGTTTAGTCTCTGCAGTAGTCCGTATAATCTCGAAATTTTACATAGGGCTACCAGAGCACGACAGCAAGGTGATAAAAAAATCGTAAAGAGCTTTTAAATACACCAAAATAGCATTTTAGAATTTGGAAGGAAGATTATCAAAATTTGATTACTCATTTATGGTTGTAGTAGAAAGTTAATTTGGAATGGATATATTAGAAGGTTGAAGGAGGACAGATTACCAAAATGGATATTGGATTGGATGCCAGAGAGTAGAAATGGAGGAGGAATAGACCGTTAACAAGTAAGGGGAAATTATAGTAACATTGCACCAAAGGAAATTGGGAGAGTAATAACAAGAATTTGTGCGTGCAAAATGCGTGATCAATATATCCCTTCGTGATAACAAACTATTTAACCTTTCATTTCAGAGATTAAAAACAAAATCGGAGTACGTTCGGATCAGATAGGTTATGCAGTTCTTATTAATCTCTACCATAAACGGTATTGTACAAAACGAAGCCTAATAACAAATCCACGAGAAAAAACTTTAAAATTCATAAATTTACGTTTCTTTCCTTATAAAATTAGTAAAATGTTCATGATTAAGCCCACATACAGTCAGGCTGCTATAAAGTCTGTAAGCTAACACGAACACTACTCATCACTAGTGTGGGATTGTCATCGAATCTTAACCAAGCTTTCGATCCAAAACCATGTAAGATTCAGTTGGATACCAGGTCACAGAGGATACGAAGGTAACAAAAAGGCAGATAAACTGACAAAAATTGGAAAAAAAAGACTCTTCATAGGCCCAGAACCTGTACTAAAGCGTCTAAAACTATGACTAACTCAGAAATTGACCAACGACGGACAAAATACTCCACGGGAAAACTATAAGAATTACTGGTCCAACCAGATCTAAAACTTTCTAAATTCGTCACTTCACAAAGTAACGAAATCTGAGAAAATTATTAAGGTTCGTATCAGGCGCTTCAAGAAGCATCTTAACACCAAGGAAACCTGAAATTCAGACTATGTAATCAGCACCTACAAACTGCAGAACATAAACTTCTAAAATGCGAAGCATTAAGACGTAAGAAGACAACGATCTTCGGGCCAGAATTGACCTTTGAAGCAAGCTAACTAGGAAATAACTAATGTCAACCAAAGGAATAGACATAAGCTGGTTAGGAAGTACACAAAAAGTCTTATAGTGTCTAGGGGGTAAAACCCACTTCTATTTATAATATTTATAAAAACACATATACAAAGATTTAGCACCAATTTCCTCATTTCTAATGAAAATCTAATCGCATCATTACTTCTTGAATGACACTGTTGTCATGTTTCTATTTTATTTTTGACATTATGTTTTCTCCTTTTAATTCACAATGCTATTTTAATAATTTAAACAACTATATATTTTGTTTCACATGTGAACAATAAATGTAATAATTAGTAAAAGATGAACAAATATTATTTTAATAAATTCATAGATGTAATATTCAAACCTGGTCTAGTAGAGCACAGTTCATTAATGTTTTATAAAGCAGCTATCTTTATATTTAATTACATCTTAATTACATATCAGATTAATTAATATCAGAGTGGACGCCATGACTATGTTTGCGTACCTCAACACCTTGATTGTTCGTTTCCTTTGTAATTAGTCCCTCCCTCTTCATTTGCTTAGCAGGAATACTTTTAATTAAAACTAAATTAACTCAAGTAACATCTATAAGCCGCCATGTGAATATAGTGGCATGGATAAAAACCTGAGTTGCAATTATGTCTGTAGAGATATGTTTAGGAGAACCTAAAGTAGACAACGTAAATTCAATGGAAACAGCCCACGAAACAAACTGATCATTCCATCCAAGTCTTGCAATGCAGATAGATGAAACTTAAGTTTCAGTCAAACATTTGATAAAGTACATGTGATTCCTGATCGATAAGAAACCCATTTCTTCGGATGAAATAAAAAGAACAGTCTCAAAAAATCTAATGTAACAACATCATTAAGTGTGCTAACTGCAAACATTGGAGAAGCTAAGCATAACAAACACCTACTACTGATATCAAACACGCAGTCTATACGTAAGAAGTGGATATATGAGCGCACGTCCTCTGATTTACAATGTAGGAAAAGTTTGGCAACTGTGTAAAGAACTGGAACTTTAAGAGAGTCCCTATCGCACAGTTTCGGAAACTGCAGTTCTCGGAAGGAGGAATCATTAATATTGACTTACTGGCACTTAACAAAGTAACATTGAAAAGAGAAGAAACAAGACTCATGAAGAACGTGTGAAATTCGGAACTTTAATGTCAGATACCAATTTGAGTTTCCGAATTATGATGTTACGAAATATTCTGATTGGATGGCTACGTTTGTATATAATATATATTAACTGCCCCAAATCCTACAGTTATGTGTGTTCAAGAAATGGGCTCATCCACTCGATTTAATATCCACACAGAAGTTCTTACGGGCAATCTTATTAGTGTCTTTAATTGATTGTAAAAGCGAATATCGGTACGGTTTCAAATGCAAACGTTTTCTCAACACACGTTAAACCGTCGTATTCGGGACTTGCAACTCACGAGATGCACGCCGGGTCGATTTCGTAGGGCTGTTGATAAAACTTTGTCTAACTAGCTCAACGACTTCGTCAGATGTTTTTGGACGACCTGAGGATTTCTTATGTTTTACGGAGCACCCTGTTTCTACAAAACATCTATGCCACTCATAAATTGTAGGCCTACTAGGAGGATTTTTCGCGTATTTGGTACGAAAATTACGCTGAACTGTTGTCGCCGACTTCGATTCTTCAAACCAAAACACACAGCTAGCACGCTCGGGTCCAGTGAAGGCAGCCATCTTTAACGTAACTGCCGCTAGCGATGTTAGCTCCTGTGCGGCGCGATTGAGCACTAGCGGATTACGCGAGTTAAAACTTGATGTTTCCCTTTAAAACAACACTAAAACGAGCTCTGTACCTTTTTGGAATAATTTTATATGAATTTTCAAATTTGTAAAGTCCTTTTTGAAACATCCTGTATATATACAGAGTAAATACTTCCGGCTTAATAATTTTTTAACCATTACTGATAGAGCTACAAAGCTTTGCACATTGTTAATGGACACCAAAACCTATTTTAGTACATATTCAGTGGACCTCTACCTTTCCAGGGGAACGGCCCACAAGGAGTAAGTATGAAAACTTAAATGAGAGCATAGATCGAGTTGAACATCGAATTAAAGGCCTTTATGAGTAGAACACAACGCCGCAAACCCGACCTCAAAAGGTTCAACCTAGCTAAAATTGCCTGGGTTTAAATTGAATATTAGCTACAACGTCAGTTATGTTGAAAACAGCTTAATTATGTTCACTAGGTAATGAAAACTTTGCAAATCAATATCGGGTTTAAAAAAATATTTTTTAGGCTGCTCACTAGCTCTTTAACCTACAATGGGGGACGGCCCTCAAGGAGTCAAAAGGAAATCTTAAATGTAAGCATAGGTTAATATGTACATCAAATTAAAAGTATTTATTAGTAGAGTACAATGTCGCAAATAACAACTACCTAAAGCAAGTACGTTTCCTGTTTGCGGGAATACCCACTATCAGTCACAAACAACTTTCTCTTTTAGACCTATCATGGTTCATCCATTTTTCGTGTTTGATTCAATATGAAATTTAAACCCACGATATTTAGAACCTATTGAGGTCGGGTTTACAGCATTGTATTCTACTCATAAAGGCCTTTAATTCGATGTACAACTCAAAATATTTCCTACTTACCCCTTGTGGGCTGTCCCTCTGGAAAGATAGCGGTCCACTGAATACATACTAAAATAGATTTTTGTGTCCTTTAACAATGTACAAAGCTTTGTAGCTCTATCTGTAATCGTTAAAAAATTTTAGGCCGTCCCGGGACTTATTTAACACGCGGTATATACATATCAATAAACAGCTATCTAATAAAACCGCGTGTTCAGGTTTCTGAGTGCATTTTGAAATAACCGATTTAAAATAAAAGTCAAATTATTTTGATAAGCTTCATTTCCCCCAAGTTGCACAAACTATTCACTATTATTCTGTTTCCAACCAAAGCACGATGATGAAGATTCATCTACAATTCAGGCACGTAAAGTCTGTGCTGGAAAGTCATGAAAAAAACAGCTCCAACCTTTTGTAAAAGTCCATCGACGTTGGGAAATCGACCTTGATTGTGACAATTCCGCACTGGAAAATCAATGGACTATGTCAGTGGAATTGGAAGGTCATTTGTTACTTTTAAACACAATACGCTCACTGCTAGCATTCGATTCCAATTGTCTTCATTCTAGTTTAATTTGATCAAATTACATCTATAGGCTAGTGATTTAGAAAAGTGTCACAGGGAAACAATTCACTGCGGCCGATTTTTAAAAACTTTACAGTCAATCGGTTGTTAAATGCTAATTTACATTTGTGGTGGAATAATTGTATTTACTTACTTTCATGTACGTAATATACAAACAGTTTAAAAAATAACTAATTTTTCTTAACATCTCAAAAGAAAGGTTAGGTTGTCTAAAGACTGAACCTGCTAGCCTATTATATTATAATTAAAGGGGACAGGGTGTAAGTATGCTAAATCGGTTGTAGATTTACGATATTATAATTTTGCTATTATTTTACTTTCTCAGGCATACGTAGTATCGGAAGAGTTATGTAATAGGTGAACAAATTGATATCAAGTTTCTCTGGACATATCTTGAGGTAGGCCCTATTATTTAAAATTTTGGGAAAATTAGCATACACAATAAAAAAATCCGATTTTATTGATTTTGATATAAAAAAAATCTGATTTTCTTGATTTTTATATAAAAAGATAATTTAGATTTTCTTCATTCTGATATAAAACAAAACAGATTTTCTTGATTTTGATAAATAAAACAAAAAATTCCAAAATCTTTGATTTTGATATAAAACAACAAAAATTGATTTTCTTGATTTTGACATAAAACAAAAAATTATATTATTCTTGATTTTTATATAAAAGACATTAAAAATGCGATTTTCTTGATTTTGATATAAAACCGAAAATTCCGATTTTATTGATATTTATATAAAATAATAGCAAATAAATTTCCACAATACCCACCATTGGGCAGATGAGAACCCCCATGAAATAAAACAATCCAGGTTCCAAATACATTTTCGTTAAATGTTTGGATGTGAATATCAGACAGTTCCACGTTTGAAAATTGCACTGGCATTTTTAGTTGATTACTAAAATGACAAAATAATAACTAAAAAGGTGAAAGCTTGTTTACATCTCTCGCACAAGAATAATGACAATAACAAGTCAACAACAATGAATTTTGTAAACAGCTGATTACATTTAATACCAGCTGTAACAATTATTATTAACAATTACCAAAACCTTTTTATTTATTAACCGATTTTTACAATCTTAGTGTCATTGGATTTGGATTAAAAAGTGCTTTAAATTTTGATGTTATGTAAATTTTTTTTACCTGCTAGTTTTCATGAAATTTGACTTTGAAATTTTTAAATGGCCGCCATTTTGAAATTTAATAAGTTTGAAAAAAAAATTTTGAAAAATGTTAATGTTAAAAGACTTAGTGTTTATACCAAGTTTCATAAAAATATCTCCAAGGGTTGATGGATTATTAACTATTTTTAAAAAAATACAAAATGGCGGATTACGGCTAAACTAAGCCGAAATCGAAAAAATGTTACTAGACATTTTTGTATGTAGAATCTGGTTCTGCATGGCACGCTAAGCATTTTTGTGACACTCTGTATAAAAGACATTAAAAATGCGATTTTCTTGATTTTGATAATACCAAAAATTCCGATTTTATTGATTTTTATATAAGACAAAAAAATATTATTTTATTGATTTTGATATAAAATAAAAAATTCTGATTTTCTTGATATTTATATAAAACAAAAAAAAATCCGATTTTCTTGATTTTATACAATTTTGCTAACATACGTCTATGAATATGAAAAAAATCTACGTAGGCCTATTGGTTGTCATTATAAAAATGACGGTTCGAAATTCAAATTTGAACAAAATCTGATCAGTTGGTATAGCCAATTGTGTTTTGGCATTATATCCGATTATTTAAAGTTATACAGCATATGTTTAAAATTAACCCCTATAGATCTGACTAAAATATTCACTACCAAGTTTTAGTGCACTGCAGACAGATAAGAAGACATACATGTACAATTCCTAAACCATTAATCAACTGAGAGGACCACAAAACGCACTACCCACAAGAAAAACAACGCGTCACATATTAATTACCTCATCATATATATTTCTCTTCACTATCTACATATCAATACACGCAAAACACACGAGTGCGTCTAAATACATTTATTTAAAGTTTACTACTTTCACTATAACGTAACGTATTCAATTACCAACGGTTAGTAAACTTATTGTCCATAAATAGGCCAACTTTGGAAGCGAATTTTAGGTTGTAAACAAAAGGCTTTAAGTGATGTAAATGAAATCATGGAAATAATACTAAACAGGGAAATTGTTTATTTTTTGGCCAGTTAAAAGAAATCCTGTAGGGTAGTTTTAGAAAACAGTTCAAATTAAATTTCTTACTTTAGTTCCATGTTGGTTAAAGCCAAAACTTATGAAAAGAAGAAAGCATAAAGACTCAAAGCCCTTGATAACTCTAATAGCGTCAGGGCTGGAAGAGAACAAGAATTGGTCAATAGATATGTGATAGGAAAGACGGAAAAAATGATGCAGATCCAGCTAGGTTCCCATGGGATTGCCACGCATACATAGGGGATGAGCTCCTGAGAGACGGAACACAAGATGTAGTCCTACTCAGGATACTTGCGTCCATCCACACCTTGGAACTGCAAAGTACTTTTTTAAGAGGCCACCGTTTTAAAGCAGAAAAGCAAAATGAAATGAATTTTTAAAACAAATCATTATACATACATACTTCGGCTTAATTTAAATTAACCTTATTTCTAAATAGCAAAATGATATAGAGGAGGCGAAAAGCTCGGCTGAGTGAAAAAATATTTGAATGGATTTTGTTTTTGATTCGTTGGGGCTCCCTTTACGCGAAACAAAAGATTGCCAGGTGACAACCTGGTTACAACTTGTTTAATAAATGTGCTTAATCAAATTAATTTTTTTTTAAAGGAACATTTAAAAAAAATAAGTTTTTTGGACCATTCTAAACAAAATAGATCTCTTGTAATTTATTGCTAAAGTTGATAGTTTTCGAGGTAAAAATTATTTAAGGTCCGAAAAACGCGAAAACGGCCATCTTCAACACACTAAAACCATGTTAAAAACCATCATGGACCATTTATTGAGAATGGTCCAAACAATCTTAAAACCATTATTCCGGTTCTTATAAAACCATCTGGCAATTCTTTTACGTAAAGGGGACACCAACGAAAGTTATTATGCAAAACAATCCCATCCAAATATTTTTTCCACTCAGTCGAGCTTTTCACCTTCTAATAGCTCTGGCCGTACCTTCATAACAAACGTACAAACATACGTGTAAAACACCCAGTACATCTAAATGTAGATGAAAACATTTATACGATGAATCACATTAAAAAACAAAATTATTATGTAGATTAGGAATTTCAAATAAAACATTTATAAATGCAGGCGTCAGCAGTAATTGCAAAATAATCCCATTCAATGTATGCAATTTGTAATTATAAAACGATTAATTCTGTTTGAATTTAAAAGTGGTAAATAGAAACAAACTGATTTGATAATTAAAAAGTCTAATGGTGTCATTAATATAACAATATGATAGAGCAATTTAGCTGTGGGAAAAATATAGAATATATTATAATAATGTCAGAAAGTGTTTTAATAAACATTTAGACATTATTTGTAGCAATTTGGGTTTAGAATGACTCAAACTAAAATAAATAAATGGCGTCAAAAAATATTGTACACACTTTCTCACTAACCCATATCTAAAACAAAATAAAAATGAACCAACACAAATATCAGTTCGGTAGTTGTCAATGAAATGAAACATGGATGCCATCTTTGATGAGATATTATAAATAAACGTCTAAACTGGATTCCTTTGTAATAACAACGTCTTGAGAGTAAATCGTATTTCAAATCAAGATTCATTTGTTTTTGCGAATTATTTTATTTTTGCCTGAAAAGTTTTTTTTTTTAATTTTCAATTTTGCACAGGAGTTTGGGTTATTAATCTTCAGTTATGATGCAAATTTCTACGAAATAGATAGAATCGATTTTGAGAAATTGCGTGTTTATAACGATTCTATCGCTGATTAAAAAAAAAAATAAAAATTATCGGTAACTGAACAACCGGCATTTTTAGAAATGGAGACCAATATTTTTTGTTTGAGCTCGTATATTAGTAATTTTGTTTTTTCTTATGGCAGCTATCCCCAAATTTTGAGCTAAAATAATAATAATAATAATAAATTAACAAAAATAATCCTTAGATATACTCACATACCAAATTTAATTAAAATCGGCCGACCATTTGACGTGTGGGCTGAGGAGTACTGCACATAAGACGGACATATTTCATTCCAAAAACACTGTTTTCGACTCAGGGGAACTCACAGAATATATCTGCGAAAATCTGGACATACATTTTTTGACACACTATAAAAAAACTCACTATATTTATATAAACTCGTAAACGAATGTGATAGGAAGCTTCTATTAAGGGACGAAAGTCGCCAGAAAGGGTAAAATATTATTTTTTAATTATTACCTAAAATATTTTTCTTCCTCTATTAGTAGCCTATCTATACTATGTATCCCAAAAGTCCCCCACCTATTATTTTTTTTTATTAATGGAAATAGACAGATTTTCTTTGGGGAAAGTTTAAATAACCAAAGGAGGAGTTTTTTTAAGTATCAAAATTTTGAACCCTTACCCCCAAAATGGGGTAGTTTGGGGGTAAGTCAAGAATTTTAAATAGCAACCCCTATTGAGTGATACCTCATTTTAAAGGTCTTTTAAAAATAAGAATAATTACGCAAACTAGAGGTCCCTAAGTTCATCCTACCCAACATAGTGACCAATCGAATTGTGAATGTTAACCTACAAACTCCGGTTGTTTTTATTACATTACAAACTGCTTTATGTTGGTAAAATGATGGTAAGAGCCTTACCTTGTTTTTTTAGCTCAGATTAAGTTCTCGAAATGGCTACCATTTACTTCTTGACAGAAAAAATTCTGGACTCAAAAGCTTGTTGTACATTTCGTAAAATTTCCGGTGTAATTATTAATGTAAAATTCACAATTCGATTGGTCGCTATGCCGGGTAGGAGACCTCTAGTTTGCGCCATGGATACTTTTAAATGTAAAAAAATCATGCTCAAAATTGTTGTTTTACTTTAAACACGTTTTCCCGAAACGAGTAATTTAGTATATCTTGGGCTCAACTTCTACTTATCAAAGGAAATTGAAATTTATTTCACAAATAAAGGATAATATTATGAAGATACTATAGCAGAATTATTGTTATATCTGTAGTATATTAATAATTACAATAATAAAATATTAAAAAATATATAAATTTATAATTTTTTGTAAAAATGCTACAGAACGTATTTCAGAGTCTAAGGAGACTTCAGAATAAATTTCAACATGATATCTTAAGTAGTTTCTTCAAACAAGGTACATAATGTAGACGGAAATCTCCCTTTAAAATGCATTGCCTGTGGCAACCTTCTTCCCTTAATGATATTTGTATATAACGTGTCCCAGACTTTGATCAATATGAGCCGTTTTGGGCTATTCTAGAGTAAGAAGAACTGTATAAAACATTGCCATTGTTAAATTTAATTACCTTATTTATCAGTAACAAATCTACACAACGAATAATACACCTAATTTGCTACTTTAATTACAGATTTTGTTTGATTTCATTTTAAATTTCTTACATATACATCGTAAGTTATGAAAGTTATACACAGTTATACAAGTTCTTACACATGAAAGTTATGCGATGTGTCAAAAATTCAATTTCGACTTTTTTGCGACTCCATCCGTTTTGAGGTCTCCTGACTCCAAAATAGTGATTTATGGAATAATGTCTGCTTCACTGTACAAATGTGAAGTGCCCTACGCGTGGCAAATTTGGTAAGTGGACATATTTTAGCGTTTTAAAAATAATTTTATAACTCAAAAGTCGAAGGTAGGTGAAATATTGAAAATAAATATTACGCTTTTAAAATCGGTTGTATAGATTTTGATAAAATTTTGATCTATTGTAATCTCTAAGAACTTGAACAAAACGTATTTGTCGTCTTCTCGTGTGCAAAATTGCAAGTAAAATTAAATTATGGTTCTAAAATAATTGTCAAAAAAAGAGAACCTTGTCCCTTAAAAGCTTAATTTGAATCAAATACTATTCAAGCTGAGAACGTGTTTATGGTCCTAGTTTAGGGCCCTTATTAATTTTTTTTCTCAAAAACGGCGTCCTTGTTACATTTTCACTACTGAACAGACATTTTTATAGTTTTATTTGGTTTAGGGAATAAGATACAAAATTTGTGCAATGTTTTTGACAGTTTATTAAATTTATGTAAATTGATGTTTTTTTAACAATAACTTTCTTAATTTTAGTAGTGGAAAACACTCATGACATTTTTCAAAGTATTTTTAAACTTTTGTGGTACAGTAGGCTCTCTCTCTCTCTCTCTCTCTCTCTCTCTCTCTCTCTCTCTCTCTCTCTCTCTCTCCCCCCTCCCCTATATATTATAAAAAATATATATTATTAAATGGCTCAGTTTTATAATTTATCAACCGATTTTTTCATCTAATTTGTCCAACTATTTTAAACTAGTAACAAGTATATTTACGTCAAATTTGTACAAAACCGTGAGTGGGAAGAGGGGATCAAACTTCTAGAACGATAATATATAGGTTACATGTATTTATATATGAAAATAAAGAAACAAATTTGCTCATAAGTTGTAATAGTCCTAGAAATAACTACATGAGATACTTTACCAATTTTATAAAAACTGATCGAATGTGGATCATTTACATACCTGGAACAAAAGAAAGAAAAACTATTAATAGATGAGTTCACTTAACAATATAACAAACAAAGATAATACTATATATTATAATATATATAAAAGTGTATCGCGTGCGTGTGTGTGTGTAAATTAAAAACACAACTTTACATACTTAATAGGTTACAATTTATTAAAACATAAAAATCTGTTATGCTTCTATATTTGAAACTGATCTTTATTTGAACTAAAAATACCATTTTTAATACACGTTTCAATATTGTTTTTAATCTATTAGAATTTTATTTTATAAAGTTATTTTAAATAAGAAAAAAAAACTTTCAGAAAAACAAAATGTATATCACTATAAATAATATAATATATATTTATATATTCGAATTAAAACTCATAAGTGTCCTGGGGTTTATGATCGATGCTAATCTCGTAATTCCGGATTTCAACGTTGTATTAGCCATATTTCCACATGATAGTAATAACTAACAGAAATAAAACGCTAACAAAAATGACCAACAAGAACTACGTCTTAATAACAATTGACAGATAAAAACAAAATATTTGAGAACACTTAATAGAAAAAATATCTAGCATAAAAGACCTCCTCCCCTTCAGAGAGAAGAAGCACGGATGACAAAGGAATTTTGTGAGGTTTTGGCACGAACGGAAAAAAGGGAGTATCCTTTTGTTACTCGCGAAAAATAGGATTAATTAGAAAATCCCATAGTTTTTATATACATATTTCAAATATACTTAGTTATTTTCCTTAATTAAATACTTAATTTAACAATAAGGTTTGTGTGCTAGGATGTGAGAAAGCGTGGTTAAAGTACCAGAATTTAAATTTGATTATTTTGCATATATTCTTGTAGTCCGATTATGTCAAATAATGATATATCTAAAGGCATCTTATAACAACTACTGTGGCGAGATTCGTGAAATGCCAGCGAGGGATGAACTGGAGTGGCGGAAGACATGTCCCTACTAGTGGTATGTACCAAGCTTCGTTTCCATCTTACTTCTATTTCCCACTCTGCTAGCATTTCCCATTCAGTTGACTAAATGAAGTCAATAATGAGTGTTGCAAACAGCTTATGAATTTGGCGGAGTAAAACTACCACCAGTATCACATATTACTTATTCTCGCATTCTTGTCTTCTCACTACAGTATAAATAAAAGTGTATATATGTATAAAAATCAGAGAAACTCTTTGTTGTTTGCAGCCCTGAATACTTATATACAAATTAACCAATATAATTAACCTAACCTACTATTTTAGGATTCTTAAACAAAATAAGATACAACTTTTTCGTTTCATCTAAGGAGTTATACACAACATAAACCAACACGTTTTCCCTATGACTTGATAATACAACATGAATGATTTTAATTTATACAATAATCTCTAATTTTCTGTTCAACTACTAATCTACTATTTATATTTTCAACGATGAATTACGTGAACTTATAGTAAGACGATAGATCCGTCAAACATTCTTCTGTCATTAACTTTATTATCCAGGTCTTTAGCCTTTCAAAGATTTCTTCACAAAGTTATAAGGTCAAAAATTTCCTCTCCACATTCTGGATCCGAAGTTAACGTCCAGAATCTCTAGGTCTAAAGATTTCTTCCCACAGCTCTCCGTGCAAAGATTACTTCTTGAAACTCTAGGTTAAAAGATTTGTTCCTGGAGCTTTATGTCCAGCTCTCTAGGTCCAAAGATTTATTCCTGATGCACTAGACTCAAAGTTTTCAACTCGAAGCTTGAAGTCCAAATATTCCTTTCCGAAACTCTAGATCCAAAGTTTTCCTCCCATAGCTCCAAGCCCAAAGATTTGTTCCCGAATCTCTAGATCAAATATTCCTTTTCGAAGCTCTAGATACAAAGACTTCTTCACCAAGCTCCAGGTCCAAAGATTTCTTTTCGAAGTTTCAAGACGAAAGATTTCTCCCACAAAACTCTAGATTTAAAATTTCTGCCCCGAAGGTTTAGAACCAACGATTTATTCTTGAAGCCTTAGATTAAAAGAGTGTTTCCTACAGGTCCACGTCCAAAGCTTTCTATGCTAGATCTAAAGATTTATTCCCAAACTTCTATCTCTTACAGATTTAAACCCCGAAGATTCAGGTATAAAAATGTATTCTTGAACCTCAAAAACTAACAATTTCAGTATCAAATTTCTACCTCACACCATTTTCAGCCTGAGAACGTCTAGGCGAAGCAGGTTTACTGATGGCGTTACACGGGCATTTTTTACATAAGAAATACAATAAAACAAAATTCGAAGAACTGCAAAACAATTACAATACATTTGAAATAAATGTATGCAGAAAACAGTGGAAGAATGTTTTTATTTCAAATTTCATGTCTAGCCAGCATACTTTCATAATGAAGAATCACCAGTGTAGCCAACATTACAAAAAATAAACAACATTCCTACTACTTCAATCAAGATCTGTAGTAGAAAGGTTAATAGTTAATTATGCTTACAATAGAAATTAGATTTCATGCTCGGTGAGTACCAAGGCCAAAATGTCTTTGTTCTTTCTTAGTTGTTACAGAGAATTTTCTTGATTAAGCTTGTAACCACGGTATGGTCAATGTAGGTTAAATAGAAAAATCAGCAGTCTGGAAAATATTATCAACATAGAAAAGCTGTTCGGTTGTTCAAAGAAATTTTTCTAGGAAGCTGATTATTTTCCTTCCTAATCGTATAAACAATATTCTTTATTTCTCTAAAACATAGTTTATATTGTTGTCTATATGCAAAGAATACTAAACAACAATACCCACCCCAAGAACTCGTCCGAGCTATACGTTAATGATAGGTTTCACTTTAGAGCGACCAAATACACGAGATAATTCAATCTTCAAATACTTAATTATATCTACACTTATAATACGAGTTCTAAATATTGCACTACAAAGTCAAAAATTAGCATGGGTTATAATGAACATTAGCAGTATGATGGCATGTGCTTCTTGGACACAATGGAGAAATTGCTGAAGGATTTGTTCTAGAAAAAAAAAACATTGGACTGGAGAGAAAAAACTATCAGAAAGGCCGATCATCGATACATGGAATTGGTAGGGCTAAGGGAAAAGATGGAAAAAAATAAAACGAAATTATGCATCGCCTTTGTACTATTGATGTAATGAATGCTTTTAATTTCGATCGGTGGGGTAATATCCTTTCACCCATGGATGGAAGGCATTCCCTAATACTTGTACACAGTAATAGACGACTACAAGAAGGAGAGTTGGATGACGCACGTAGAGGAAGATAGGTTAGAGGAGCTCCTCAATGGTCTAGAGGAGCTAAGAGTCCTGTGGAACGTAATGTATGACAGGTATCTTGAAATACTAATTCCCTGCTGATTTTTCCATCGTAGGTTTCGTTGATAACGCCATTGTCGTCTGCAACCCAATACTGTAAACAGCTTACAGATAAGAGTGGACGAGAGTTTAAAAGGCTTGTCTGTATTTGTTGATTGTACAGAGTTATGTACAGAAAGAAAATCGATTTGATAAGATAGCAAAAGGGGTGGTGGTGCGTATCAAATAGTCAATAAAAAAATAGCGACAAAGAGACTCCATGAGCGATGACAAGAATGCTGGGAAAAGGAAGACCGGTTTGTGGACCTAAGAGTTAATTTCCAACGATATCAAATGTCTGGTCAAGAAACATGGTAACATGAAATACTACCTCGCATAGATTACGAGAGAACATGAATGTTGAGGGTGACACGTGGATGTTTGAATGTATGCAGTGCAACTCTAACAAGCAAGCCTCGAATAATCTCCGGTGTTTTGAATATCACAAAGTCCGAGAGAAACTGGTTTAATCGAAAGTGTATAGCTTCCTCTCTGAGGACCAAAGAAAGAGACTCCAGTAAAAGAAAAATAGCCAGGTAGCTGAAGGAGAGCAGAAGATTAGACGAACTCTACTTTTAGTCGACGATGAACCCAAAGAGAAGCATTTAGAAATTAAGAGGCCGTTCTTTGCGATGGGCAGAACCTTTACCGACAGTTCCGCAAAGAACCCTTTTTTGAGAATTTACTGGGTATGCACATACCGCTATGGTTGAGTCCGAGATTCTCTCCAAGAATTGACATTTCCTCTTCTTCCCCGAAGTATTGTAGCATGGAAACAATCCGGAAGTCTGATTTTATCAAATTAACATCAATTGTTATGTAAATGAACTGCAAAACCAAAAGCATAGAGCATTTAAATCATATAATCGCCGACTGCAAACGAGAAGAGCTATTTTTTTTTTAATAATAGAATTACATAACAATCAAGATTGAAGGCCAAAAGATGCTAGAAAACTGGTGCTTATATACATTTAAGAGTATTTTTCTTAAAGCTATCAATATGTAATTAGCAATTATATAGCATAGAACTATTAAATATGCTAAAGCAAAACAAAAACTTATTAACTTTAAGTAACAAAAAGTAAGTATCTAATTTACTCTTATCTCATACGTCCCTGAAGGATAGGATGAGCTCCAAGTATTGCTAAAGGAAGAAGCCAATGATAACAAAATTGTAATGAAAAGAAAACATTTACTAATTTGTACAAGAGGTAAAGTGAACTACATAGTGCAGTCGTCCTTTCTCCACCCCCTTTGCTCGTTCTTAATTGTCTCAGGATTAAGTCAGTGCATTTGCCAAGGGTTGTGTAATCTTTCCTCCTACTCCACTGCTTTTACTCACTCAGACGGAAATGTATTATCATTGATTGCATTAGAAGAAGAGAGGAAGAAAGAGGTTATGTATACCATATTTATTTCCAGAAAGGGCTTCAAATAAAAACAAACAAGGAAGATTAGTAAATACGTTTCAAATACCACGGTGATAAACAAAAATCATAAACAATTATAACTTTGTTTGTGACATCATTCATATTGAATGGAAATTAATTTTACTTATATATTCGTTTAAAAAAACTTTAGTGAAGATCTGATGATGGCAGTACGCTGTCGAAACTAGTAATCATTTGAAAAACGGAAGATTGTAGACGGACAAATTAAGGTAATCGTTTATCTAACGCAATCATGGTAATTCTATGATATGAACTATTATTAAAGTATGATTATTTTTATCGGAATGGCATAAATACATGGAATCCTTCACTTTGCTACACTTCCTATCATTTGAAATTGTGTACGCGTATTACAGACGTCAGGAACCCATCGCTGACCTCCCGATAAAATTTTATAATTTTTATATCTGCTCATTTAATATTCTGTAGACACCTGTAAATCTTTTCACTATACAGTGAAAATCATTTTAATCAATAGTGTGTACATTTTAACTAAGATTAATTATTTTCCGTTTAAAAGTTTGTAATTTTAAAATATAATAATACAAAATAACCCAATTTTGATAATTAATATTGAAAAAACAAAACAAAATGTTGCTTTCATAATTACATTTATAAAAGATTATTATCACTTGAGTATATTATACAACGATCAACCATTAAACAGGGGGGAGGTGCAGGATGGTTTAGTTAAAAGACTAATATTAACACAAGTTTATGATGACAGTCACATATTCAGAACCAATCAAAGAAGTTAAATTCAAAATATTCAAATATAAATATTTCTAGTAGCATTTCAGATTTAGGCGTAATGAAAAGAATGTACTATTGACTTTTTTTTTTTTAAACTCATTAAATGGGGCAATACAACTTAATTGTATGGGGCAATTCAACCGGATCAGTGAAAATACTAAAGATTCAAAAGAGAGTTGTACAAATTAAAATTCATTCAAGATCTTGTATATATCTTGTTAACACCTCTATCTCTACACATCCATGATAATTATATTTTATTCAATACAAATGATTTAAATTTACAGTGCTAGAAATAAATTTCAGTTTTAGTATCCAATTTACAGACTACAACTTTTCATACAAAGTCCTTACAGTAGTGGGATAAAATGTTAAATAAAAAAGCGAGAAATGTTAAAAGTTATCCTTTTAAGAAAATTGTCAAGAATTTTCATTAAGTAAAATTAAATTATGGTAAATTAATTTTTCGAAGAGAATGCTCTGGAAATTGATAATTTATTTACCTATTTTTATTTTATTTTATAATATGCAAAGTTTAAGTTTTTGTTTATGTTAATCAAACACACAATATCCAAGACTATTACCATTCTGAACAAATATTTGACAGTAACGTTCTCTATTTTATTCATTCTATTGCCACATCGTTAATTGTTGTTTAACTGCAACATCTTCAGTAAATTGAGTCTATTAAAAAGGAAAACAAATTATTAAATAAGTCCACACAACATAATGGATCTTGATGAGAGACCTTTAAAAAAATGACATTCTAAGAGAGACATGTTTAAGAGTATTGGGAACTGAATGAAGGACAACTGTACAGAAAACCACTCGACAAGATCCCCACAGAGCAATAATTTACAATTAAAATGGTTTTCATAATACATTTTAATCACAATAATACACTAATATTTATTTGGTTATTTCAAGAAAACCCACAGAGTCTCGCTTATAGTGAACACAGGCTTATTGTTCTCGAAGATATCTCGCTGGAACTACACCTTTTTCGTGTAGTTTTGGGTTAGATTCCTTCCTTTCATCTTTTCTTATCAGGTCTTTCTTAAACAACTCTTTGTTCTATTCCAACCCTAACAATATTAAAACATTCGAGGACTTGGTGTCTTTACTTTGCAGTCTTTTTCTTTTATTTCTTTCTTTCTTTTTTTTTCTTTCTTCACGGTGATGATGACCGGGAGGTTTTTTGAACCATTGAAAAACAAAGAAAAAAAATAAGAAAACTTATTATCGGTTCAATTCAATACAAACTTAACTTAATTTAATACATAACTTATTATACATCAATTCAATTAAAACGAACACGATTTTTTTCCACGTACCCGACGAGAGGACAGAGAAGTGAGAAAAAGGACATAATTTAATGATAAATCCACGCATGTTTATTTAAATTTCGACAGATAACGATTTATTATTATCTAAATAGTTGTCAGTACACATTTTCCTGCTCAAACGAGTGTATAAAATTCGTACGCATATTTGAAAAAGGTAGCAATTCTTTAAAAACTTTATTCAAGGGTAAATATTATTTTCAAATGCTCAATTTCTCTTCAGATACTGGACTCTCATAAGTTTTTAATATTATCATAAAAATATAAACACTTCAAGTATTCAAAAATAGATTGGCAACGATTTTCAAATTTTACTTATGAAAAATTACACATTACATGTTGTAAAAGAATACAGTTTTAAAAGTGTTGAAAAGGGGCCTATTAGAGGGACCACTAAATAAATTGTGGAAAATTCAATGTCCGCACGCTTTTGAATATCAAAAAATTGTACTCAAATATAACTATGTCTACCAGAAATATAATAAATTACACGTATCTAAACGTTAATAAAACAAAACAAAAATATAGTTTTCAACTCAATTAATACGTAAATTTGATAGATTAGTAACTTATAAATGTCGTAAGCATCTAAAGTTGGAAAGAATCAGTAAAACGTATCGTTCAGTAAATATATTTTATGTGAAATTATTTTAAACGTTAAAATTACATGGAAGTTGATGTCCAATTTTTGAGCCTCAAACACTTAACTTGTTGCAAATTCGTGTTCTACGATTAAATGGGCTTTGTTTGATATATTGAAATTAAAGTAAAACTTGAAGACAATTTCTCACAAATAAGACGTTTAATAAAACGCGTTTCAACGACAATGTCGCCATCTTCATAATCAAACTATGACTCATATTAATGATTATTCTTAGTCAATATGTTTATCACAAAAACACGTATTATTTGTGATAATTGAATTCAAGTTTAATTTTAATTTTAAAGCATCTCGTAAGTCAAGCTCAATATTTGATAAATTGCATTTTATGTAACGAAATACTTAAAATTGTGTCAAAAATTATTTCCTTCTTCCTCCAATAAAACTAGTTTGAAAACTTGTAATTATTAATATGAAATTAGATGAGACCTGTGGTTTGAAAGATAAAATGTTTGCTAATTCAAAATCGCAATAACTTATTTTTAAAGGAATTTCTAAAATTGTCTTCTCCCGCCAAATCGATTCTACTTTTATTTAAATCAAAAAATCACTATCGTTTTGGTGCACATTTTGTGTAAATAGGTCGGTTGATAAAAAAAGACACTTCCGAGCATAGGTTACAAATAGTCAGAAAAGTGAATACAATAGTCCTGGTTTCTTGTAACGATTAAAACAAATTAAATATTAAAAATATTGGAGGAGGTTTCTAAAGTGAGTTGTCAATTTAAAAGCATTGAGGAAGGCAATGGTGTTCAGTTAATTTTAGATATTCTGTATAGTAACGATAACTATAATTGAAAAACCCTCTTATAACACTGTTTCTAGACACTTTTGTGTCTCACCGAAATAATATTTGAGGAGCTACAGATAAGTACTATAGTGGACTGATGGTTCTCAGACTGCAGAAGGAACAGATGGTGGAGTGTGTGAGCTTCGACCAAGGTGGAACGTTAGATTCCACTGGTAAATACGCTACTGTAATTAAGGTTAAAGTTGTTGCCATTAAGAACTGTCTTTTAGTGAGACTACAACAAAACACAGATACACATTTATACTGTCAGTCAAGCATAGATTAAAACCCTAGCAGCTATCATTGTCTACTTCAAGATAGGTAACGAATTTCTTGAAAACCGTGTTCCTCAAAAACTATGATAATTTGGATTATGTTGTTTATTTGTCTAGTTATTTAAAGATGAAAACTTCTCGGTCATCATCGTCTTATAAAAAAAAGGGGGAAAGAACCCTAGCCCTTGAAAACTATAATGGTCAGGGTCAGAAGAGAACTGATAGAACACATGAAAGAGAGGGATCTAACCAAATACTACGTGTAATTTTGATTGAGTATAAGTACATAAGGTGGTATGAAGGCAATTAGGGCTGACTAGGGGATAATCCAGAACTTTAGTTTGTCCGTGAGCCAAGGTGATTCGAAAACCCCAACAAAGATGGTGTTGAAGAGCAGGCTCGCAGTAAATTACTAATGAAAAAGTCCTATCTGCTAGAATCTGTGGCATTTCACTAAATTTTAATAAAACCAAACAAATCACGGGTCTCTTAAAGGAACACTGAGATCTTAGGATGGATTTACACAGGATAAGAGCAAACCATGGAGCCTTTGTTTTGACTATGCGAGCTATACAATCAAAACAGTGGCCACATAATCTTTGAACGTATGACCCTTATAGGCAAGAGGCTAATACTGTTTGGTGTTGAATATATGTAGAGCTAGTTAGTGAACTATTAAAACTAGTCGAAGAGACAAATCTCCTAACCTAATCTAACCTAACCTAAAACTGTTTGGTGTTAAATGTATGTAGCGCTAGTTATTGAACTATTAAAACTAGTCGAAGAGACAAATCTCCTAACCTAACTTAACCTAACCTAAAAACTCTTTGGTGTTGAATGTGTGTAGAGCTAGTTACTGAAATATTAAAACTCGTCGAAGAGACAAATCTCCGAACCTAATCTAACTTAACCTAAAACTCTTTGGTGTTGAATGTATGTAAAGCTATTTAATGAACTATTAAAACTAGTCGAAGAGACAAATCTCCTAAGCTAACCTAAAACTCTTTGGTGTTGAATGTATGTAGAGTTAGTTAGTGAATTATTAAAACCAATCGAAGAGACAAATCTCCTAACCTAATCTAAAACTGTTTGGTGTTGAATGTATTTAAAGCTAGTTAGTGAATTATTAAAACAAGTCGAAGAGACAAATCTCCTAACCTAACCTAAAACTGTTTGGTGTTGAATGTATTTAAAGCTAGTTAGTGAATTATTAAAACAAGTCGAAGAGACAAATCTCCTAACCTAACCTAAAACTCTTTGGTGTTGAATGTATGTAAAGCTAGTTAGTGAACTATTAAAACTAATCGAAGAGACAAATCTCCTAACCTAACCTATAACTGTTTGGTATTGAATGTATGTAGAGCTAGTTAGTGAACTATTAAAACAAGCCGAAGAGACAAATCTCCTAACCTAACCTAAAACTGTTTGGTGTTGAATGTATGTAGAGCTAGTTAGTGAACTATTAAAACTCGTCGAAGAGACAAATCTCCTAACCTAACCTAAAAACTCTTTGGTGTTGAATGTATGTAGAGCTAGTTAGTGAACTATTAAAACTAGTCGAAGAGATAAATCTCCTAACTTAACCGATAACTGTTTGGTATTGAATGTATGTAGAGCTAGTTAGTGAACTATTAAAACAAGCCGAAGAGACAAATCTCCTAACCTAACCTAAAACTGATTGGTGTTGAATGTATTTAAAGCTAGTTAGTGAATTATTAAAACAAGTCGAAGAGACAAATCTCCTAACCTAACCTAAAACTCTTTGGTGTTGAATGTATGTAAAGCTAGTTAGTGAACTATTAAAACTAATCGAAGAGACAAATCTCCTAACCTAACCTATAACTGTTTGGTATTGAATGTATGTAGAGCTAGTTAGTGAACTATTAAAACAAGCCGAAGAGAAAAATCTCCTAACCTAACCTAAAACTGTTTGGTGTTGAATGTATGTAGAGCTAGTTAGTGAACTATTAAAACTCGTCGAAGAGACAAATCTCCTAACCTAACCTAAAAACTCTTTGGTGTTGAATGTATGTAGAGCTAGTTAGTGAACTATTAAAACTAGTCGAAGAGACAAATCTCCTAACCTAACCTATAACTGTTTGGTATTGAATGTATGTAGAGCTAGTTAGTGAACTATTAAAACAAGCCGAAGAGACAAATCTCCTAACCTAACCTAAAACTGATTGGTGTTGAATGTATGTAGAGCTAGTTAGTGAACTATTAAAACTCGTCGAAGAGACAAATCTCCTAACCTAACCTAAAACTGTTTGGTGTTGAATGTATGTAGAGCTAGTTAGTGAACTATTAAAACAAGCCGAAGAGACAAATCTCCTAACCTAACCTAAAACTGTTTGGTGTTGAATGTATGTAGAGCTAGTTAGTGAACTATTAAAACTAGTCGAAGAGACAAATCTCCTAACCTAACCTAAAACTGTTTGGTGTTGAATGTATGTAGAGCTAGTTAGTGAACTATTAAAACTAGTCGAAGAGACAAATCTCCTAACCTAACCTAAAACTGTTTGGTGTTGAATGTATGTAGAGCTAGTTAGTGAACTATTAAAACTAGTCGAAGAGACAAATCTCCTAACCTAACCTATAACTGTTTGGTGTTGAATGTATGCAGAGCTAGTTAGTGAACTATTACAACTAGTCGAAGAGACAAATCTCCTAACCTAACCTATAACTGTTTGGTGTTGAATGTATGTAAAGCTAGTTAGTGAACTATTAAAACTAGTCGAAGAGACAAATCTCCTAAACCAGTTCAGTTACGCAATAGGCTGTATTAAGTCGCGGTTATAGGTGGGTAAACTCTGTAAACACCTTTTTAATAAAATCAAACAACTATAGTGTTAATTTTCTTCATCAATTGGTACCATTAAACGTTGGGAAATTCCGAACTACCACTTCCCTACGAATGAACGGGAAAAACATGCCATTAAATTAATATGTAAAACAGATATAGCTTATTTACGCTTTTATGACAACAATGCTATTAATTCTTTATGAGAGATATGTAAATGTATTTCTCAAACATATAATCAGCAAGTAAGTACTGTAATAACTACAGTTTTACAGCCAATCATAATGATGCAACGGGTATAAAGTATACAATACTTAATTACACAAAGGATATCAAACAAGCAAAGTAATGTAAAGGGAACTACTTGAAGTCTTTTAGTTAACATCGAAATGCTTTTTCTCTATAAAACAGTATTACCCCAATAATTGTGTTACGATACAGTTTTACTGTTTATTTAACGAGGTGAATATAATCATAGTGTTACTTAGAAGGTACAATAGAAAGAAGACACAAATAGGGGGAGAGAATGAAAGGAATGATACTCGTTATACAGCTTAGATGCTGAAATGTGTGGAGACGAATTTCCTTTTGTGTTTTTATATAACAACTTGTACGCCGACTTTGACTTAGGGTGATCAAAAAGAAATGCCGGGTTTTAAAAGAATCATCACTACATTATTTTATTTTTACTACAATGACATTATTTTATTGTTCCAATGTAAAATAGTAGTATGTGAAAATAGGGGAAAAGACAGGGAAGAAATAACAAACAAGGGGTGACCTAGAAAGATTCCGACCCTCAAGGGCTCACTATAGTGAGTATTGATGTGGCAATTCTGAGGGACACTACCGCCTTTCATTGAAAGATTCCAACCCTCAAGGGCTCACTATAGTGAGTATTGATGTGGCAATTCTGAGGGACACTACCGCCTTTCATTGAAAGATTCCAACCCTCAAGGGCTCACTATAGTGAGTATTGATGTGGCAATTCTGAGGGACACTACCGCCTTTCATTGAAAGATTCCAACCCTCAAGGGCTCACTATAGTGAGTATTGATGTGGCAATTCTGAGGGACACTACCGCCTTTCATTGAAAGATTTCAACCCTCAAGGGCTCACTATAGTGAGTATTGATGTGGCAATTCTGAGGGACACTACCGCCTTTCATTGAAAGATTCCAACCCTCAAGGGCTCACTATAGTGAGTATTGATGTGGCAATTCTGAGGGACACTACCGCCTTTCATTGAAAGATTCCAATCCTCAAGGGCTCACTATAGTGAGTATTGATGTGGCAATTCTGAGGGACACTACCGCCTTTCATTGAAAGATTCCAACCCTCAAGGGCTCACTATAGTGAGTATTGATGTGGCAATTCTGAGGGACACTACCGCCTTTCATTGAAAGATTCCAACCCTCAAGGGCTCACTATAGTGAGTATTGATGTGGCAATTCTGAGGGACACTACCGCCTTTCATTGAAAGATTCCAACCCTCAAGGGCTCACTATAGTGAGTATTGATGTGGCAATTCTGCGGGACACTACCGGATCTATACCTCATTTCACGTAGTCTTAGGTTAGGTTAGGTTATGATCCTCTCCATCTTTTTTACGAGGTTTCTTATGACTAATTCTTGTTCTTTTGCGGCTCTACCGCCATTAGAACATTCGAGGGACAGCGGTCTTTATTTTATATTGTTTCCTTCCTTTTTTTATAAGGTGATGATGAACGAGAGGTTTTTCTTTTACTGACAAAAGAGTGGAAGTTCAACTAAAATGGTATGGATACGTTAGTAAAATACAAACGAGAGAATCCCACGAAAAGCGTTGGAAGTCAAACCTTCCAAGAAAGAAGCAGAAGACAACTGCGTAGATCCATGGATGAAAAACATAATAAAGCATGGAAGAAAGAGAGGGAAGAGTGAGAGGTAGATGAAAAAACTAACGATAGACCTAAAATGGTGGAGGTCGTTCTCCGAGACCCCGTCACCAACGTCATAAAACAACGAAGAAGAAAAAAGTGGTGGATACCTGACCTTGATATTATGCAGAATAAGCAAATAATTAGACTTCGCCCCGCCATCACATGAGACTTCTTTTTTAGCAGAAAATATAATTACAAGGACCATACAAAAAACTAAAGTCAACGGCGCAACATCCCGTGAAGAGCCCACGACTGCTCGACAACTTTTCAGTCGGGTGTAGTTAGGACATAGAAATTCATATTACCGTTGTTCTAAGCTGAGTTCGCTACTAATTGTAGATGCCAAATTTTGTAGAATGTATAGCGTGGTAAGGTATTTATACTGTGATTCCTCTGTAGAGTTGAAGCAATTTAATTTGTTTTGTATACTCCTCTATGTGTGTGTGTTTTTTTTTGTTGTGTATAACCATATACTGTAAATATACTTAAGTCAAGCACAATAAAACATTCAATGAAAAGGGGATTAGTCCAAGACGAGTGTAGCAAGAGGCAGAGATAAACCAGCGTGGAAGCAAGGTGGCTGCAAGGTCAACTCCGTAAATGTTAGAGCCACCACGAGGATTGAACTCGGAATCTATCACTCGTAAAACCAGAGTGGTAACCACTAGACCAACCGGGAGCTCATTTATGACAGACTTTATATTTCCCCCAAACGAGTCATTGGGAGAAAGAAAAGAATGTGGAACTGATGTTATTCAGAATGATGCCCCGGAACATTTTATATGTACAGCACGCAATACAGTCAATCATCGGTTCCCGAATGGCTTAGTGCCGTAGGCAATATTTTCGTCTCTTATTAGCCCAGTTTACTCTAATGGAATTCACATTCTGGGGACATCGTGTAAAGTGAAAAGATTTAATACACTTTAGGAAAAGAATCGATGTGTTATTACGATTCTAACGTCAGAAATGATTAAAAGTGGACTGGTTTGGGTCATTAATCTCTACATTACACCAAAATTTCAATGAAATAGGTAAAGCCAATTTTGAGAAATGATTTTTATAACAGCTCCATGATCGATTTCTTGATTTTACTGATAAATCACGATCCGGCATTTTTTAAATAGGTGACGACCAATACGTCTAGTTTGGGCACATAGGTTTTAATATTTTAGTAAAATTCGATCAAAAAGATGTTTGTATTTTTGTCTTGAGGAAGGTACCCTCAAATTTTAAGTTATCGAAAAAAAAAAGAAGAAAAAAAAGAGAAATACGTCCTAAGATTTTATTACAATCAGTCCACTTGTTTGGGTTGTAGAGGACTGCACAGACCTCAGATATCATTCCCAAAATCATTTTTTGGAACCCGAGGACCTCAAAACGGATACTTTCACAAAAAACACAACACAGGTTTTTAACCTATCACATACCTTTCTCTATAGTACGTAATACGTGGGAAAGTAAAAAAAATAAGGGAAACATAAAACAAGCCAGGAATTTTCCCTTCTAAAAGTTGTACGACTGTCCTACTTTTTCATTACGACTAGTATACCTTCGTTACATTTCGTACACTGCCAACTGAACGTGAAACAGGGTATAGTATCGCTATAATAGAAATAGTTACAATATACATAACGCCAGTTTCAGTGTCCTGGAGTGGTTGTTGCTATAGGAAGGTATAGCTTAGATTATAATGACCATTTGGCTAACAGTATTTTTGTAAAAGCTAGTTAACAACGGTTTTAATAACACAGACGTCACGTGGTAGTACGCCGCAACTGCCAACACTATATAAGGTTACACAAGTAGCGTGTGAGTTTAGATAACAGATGATTAAAGTTGCATAAATATTCAACACTATGTTAAGTAATAACGTTAATTGGCATTGGTTAACAGATAGGCTGTGAGAGTCAACGTTCACTTCTTACGAACCTGAATGTGTCCTTTGGAAAAGTAATTATGTACGAAAAATTCCAAAGTGGGTGGTCTATTAGTTTTTACAGTGAACGGTGGAAAACATAACATTGCACTAACTTTTTTACATGGAAACATGAAGTCTTATCAAGACCGTTTATTTTTTTGGGAGAAGATTTATGACCCAGTCAAGGAAATTGATCAGTGGAGAACTCGTTTACAAGATGTATGGATAGTTAAGTACATCCAACTAGCAAACATTGCAATGTACAGGTCAACTACTACAGATTGATGAGAGTGACAAAAGAATTATTACTTTGGAGCCGGGAATCAAGAATTTGGAATTGGGAAAGTGAAAAGAAGATGATGTGGCTAAAAAATTCCTTGAAAATTCTGTCCTTCAAAAACCATGATAATTTGTAGTATTTTGTTTTCTCCTTGTTGTATAAACGCAAAAACACCGTACGGTCATCATCGCCTTATAAGAAAAGAACATAAAATAAAGAACCCACGAATACTCTAATAGCGACATGGGCGAAGAAAAAATATAGTTGTTTAAGAGAGACCAGAAAGGAAAGATGAAAGAGAGAGAGTTAAATCCCTGGGGATTCCCAAGCCCTTAACTCACTATAGGTGGTGGGCTCCTATAGATATTTATATTTAACCAAAATTTTATCGAAATCAGTAGAATCGATTATATCCTTTTATAACAACCCCAAATTCGATCTTTGTTTTTACCAATAATGTTCAAAACGACATTTTGGGGAGATGTGCGGAGCAATACATTTTATTCGTGTCCTTAAGCGTTTCCTTTGAAAAAAAAAATCAATTTAATTTTCAAAGATAGTTGTAAATTTGATATTTTCTGTTCTAGGTCTTATTGTAATAGTTACCTATGGGAGTCAAGTCTAAGGCTGTCACATAACTCGACAGCAACAACAAGAACACCAACCAGTACAAAGTCATGCTACATAAACCACAATCACTGGCCCACACAAGTGAACTTTATCAATCATTTTATTCAACAGCATATGTTGAACAGCTGATATTGACATGAGCACGCAATTTGCAAACACCCGGCAAATATAGGCCTACCGTGATCACTATCCACTTCCGTTCGCAGTTTATTAGCAGCCTAAGGAAATTAATTCGGACTTAATTACCATCTTATAAGAATAGCGATGCAGTATAATCTAAGCTGGAATGAAGAACTCCACCTGCAGATGTCTAGGGAAACCACCTTCTGTTTCATATCCTTTCATATCCCTGATTCAAAAAGTGGTTTTTGTAATGTTGTCTGTCTGTGAACGGAGCTGTAACCTAAACACTTGTATATTTTGATCATAACTTAGGATATTTAAATGATAGATAATTAAACATTTGCGGTAGTTGCCGTAGGAACAAAACCAAAATTAGCATTTAATTAAATAGGCTTGATGGTTTTTGATAAAATGTTACCATCATGTAGCACGCATCAAAATATATTAATTGCTTCAAAACCCCATTTCTGGAATTATCGGCCAAATTGAAAAAATGATTCACGTCATCCCAAAAATTTCAATATAGGCTTTATACTGAAATGTGACCCAAATGTGAAATTTATTACTCAGTCATACAAACAAAATAAAAATAAGTGTTGTAAGTAAACTGAAAATAAATATATAAATAAATTCAGCAACCACAAGGTTGGAATGTTTTTCAAATTACTTCCCTTACTAAATGTAATGTTCTTTTACGTGCTGTTTGGCTCACATCGGTTTGGTTCAGAGACCGTAAAATCCGATACATATTTAAATCATAGAAAAATATATAAATGAATTTAAATAAAAATGAATATGTTTAATGTTTAAGACAGATTTAGTGCTTAAACAATCGGACCAGTATTTAGAGAGAAAGGGATGTCCAAGAAGTCATCGATGAAATCTGGCTTATTGTGCAAGATCAAAAAACGTGATCCCACATTCAATATGAATGACAGTTTTTCTCCCTTGGAAGTTGTCAGGTGAAGCAAGGAGACGCTATGTCCGCGCCCAACGACAGGTCAGAAGGTGTTGTCTTGGCTGTACAATCACTGTAATCACTTGTCACTTATGACCTACCACAATCATCCACGTCACTTTTCCAATGTTACCAGATGATGCTGCCTTCTTCTTGTACAGCTCAACCGAAACTACACTGCACTTCAGCTGGACAGAAACCTTGAACAAGTCGATAGTTAACACAGAGAACCTCCTGTACAGTCTGTTATAATGGAAACTATACCGTATCACCTATTCATAATAACAAGACTTTGTAAGCACGATAATTTCAACGTTACACAAAAGTTGTATCAACAATTGAATAAATTAATTTCATTTACTTACATTTATTATTAATAATGTGTAGGTTTTTTTATTTTTTATTTATGTGTATTAGTGTACAGAATAGCGATCTTACTTTTTCTCAAATAGTAGGTAATTTCCTTCAACAATTTGATAGTTGACAATGTTTAGAGAAGTTTTAGGTTATATTTCATTATTATACACTTAAAAACAAAGTTTTGTATGTTTATCCGTTTTAAGTAGTCTAAAACAAACGATTGTTTAAAATTGAAAATGAAAAAGAATATGGTTAGACTACTGAAAATGTATATTAATACTAATATTAAGTTAACTTTTCAATTCAACTAACTTCGATATCAGAAGAATTTTCCTACGTATCACAATCACTATAATCATCATCATTCAAATTAATAATTATAGAATGGATAACTTCATCTATAAAGTGCTCCTTTTTCATCAGTTCAATTTCAATTTTCACTAAATGTTCGCAGCGAGATTACTAATAGTCATCAGTAAACAACACTCATCGCACAATGTTTTACATCACTGTTATTAAAATTTACATTACACTTGCCAACATGATCCTTAAGTGAGCTCCATACCATCTCGATTGGATTGAGGTCTGGATGATATGGGGATAACCGCAATACATTTTGACCTCGATTTTTACCTCGATTTTGACCTCGACTTCCGTTATAGTATCTATTTCGTACGTCTTATAGATATAAGGTAGATATATATAAAGCTATACGAATCAGGTTTTAACATTGTATCAACAAATGGTACATCTTTATTCCTTAACCATTCCTTACTTTCTTCGAACCAGATTTAGGGGACTTTCCAATTGTTTATTGTGGTACGGAGTATTGTCTAGTATAAAGACACTGTTTTCAGGCAATCCTTTAACAGTTTTTCTTCCATTCATTTCTTATAATTTTAAAAATTATAAATTATGAAAAATTAAATTTTCATGATGGTAGTCTCCTGTTGTTAAATTAGATTTCTAGGTTAAATATGCTTCTAAAATAAAACTCTCTTCTCTGTCTGCGTTGTTTTTTTAAGCCTTGGTTCAAATCATCGGTCCAAATATGTTCTTTGTACGAGATTACTGTAAATACCTTTTATCCATTTCTTTTCTCTTCCCTGTATTGTTTGATTGACCTTAATAATTTATTCGGAACTGTCTTACTTCATTTTTCTCGATGAGAATTTTCCTGTAATTTTCTGTTTTCTTCCTCTTAAAACCAATAACAAGTAGTTCCCTTCGCAAAGTTTCCGAGCTTCCCTTGTAACTGGAATCCTCAAAACATTTCTTATGGATAGTTTTTACAGTTGAGACTTTCTTCTCTGACATACAAATTTATTACTAACCTTCTTAAAACAAAAGCACCGATTAAAATCATCAATTTTAATTTATCTTAAGAGGCATAGATCCTAATTTTTCTCCTGACTCAAATTTTTCTTTTCTGGATATATTTTTTACTGTTCTCAAGCTGACTCCCACTACTTTTGTAACTCGCTCATGGATTTTAGTAAATGTAATTGTTGAAACTCCCTGTTGCATAAAGTTTAAAACATGACCAATAATCTCGACTTTAAGATGTTTTCTAGTCACCTTACTTTTAAAACTCATGTTTAACACCAAATGTACAAATTTAAAAAAAATGTAATCTATAAAAGGGAAATAACGAAAGATAATAATGGAAAAAATAAGATTCAAATAAATTATTACATAACAAATTAAAGAAATAGCAATGTATCGGCACCAGTTTTGACACTAGGAAGGTCAGAAACTAACTAAAACCCACTATCTTTACTCCACTTTCTGTTAGTCAACTGCGCATTCATCTTATAAGTGCAATGTGGTTTGTGTAGAGCTGTACAGCGATGTCCTCCAACAACAAAGTAGTTTACTACGAAAACAATCGGATAACACTTTGCAAAGGTAAAATTAATTGAAGATACACTTCCACAATCCACGGGTATAAAATATCTGAGATTCTAGTTGGAAAAACAACATCAAGAGTTAAAGAGATCTACTGGAGAGTCGGTTAAGAAATGAACTTTGCTGGGAAAAAGTAATCTAACATCAAATATCTGCAGAAGGTTCAAGAAACTTACGAGTCACTGTTGATGCGACTTTGTATGCACGTAATACAGTAATCCACAATTATCTGGATATACCAACGACTTTGAAAGAAATCGAACGATATAGAAAATAAATTACGAAGTGCGCCTATCAATGCACTTAAGCGGGCAGATGTGTTGTTTAATTAAGAGAGGACATGGTAGTGACCTCTTCACTCTGCAACGCCACCTTGTCAGAACATATCTTGATAATAATCTTGGAACTGATCGTAGATAAAAAAACAAAAATTATTCATCTATAAATAGTATTTCTTTCAAACATCTTTATTAAAATATATTAAAACGTTTAGTCTATGTATTATTATTATTTTGTTACAAACATAATTCTCGTGATACTCATGTAGCCGGTCGCCTATGAGTACACCCTAAAATAGAGACCAAAAATACCGTATCTTCTTTTTATAATTACGCTTCTTATTCTACGATCACGTTTTTGAGGTAATGATTGTACATTACAGTACCCTCAGACTAGGAGTGTGTCTGGTGTAATGGGCGTGTCCTCCCTTCTTACTTGCTTCCCTAGCCTGACTTGACGGTACAACCCATTCCAAGAAAACTAGGTACACAAAATACTGCTAAGCTACATTTAATTCTTAAAGTTTAAGTACACGTTAATTCTTATAAGTTTAATTGTGTAAACGTTTTATTCTTATTTACACCGATAAAAGAAATGAAACTAGGATAGGAGTTTACACAGAAGCATTTGAGGTATATATTTTTTTATTGAGGTTTGTACCACTGAAAGCAAACGCAACAAACGAAGTTTGGGGGCCCCTCTTTTCCTTTCCAACCCAGGCACATTCCTACCTTGAGGATACTGTACTTGCTTATACTATTAAGAATTCAAGAAAACGTCCGTCTACAGGTCTATTCAATTTAAAAAAGTTAAGAGTGCTTACTACATCAGGAATAAACGAAATGAACACAAAGTTACAGCGCCTCAAAAATTGTGTGAAAACACCAAGATCTTTTGACAACCTTATTTTTAAATTACACTTGTACAAAGGCAAATTTTAAAGAAAAATATTTGGAAGAAAACAAAAATCATGACGAAAATTTCAACTAAAGAAGTGTTTACCCTCTTCTCAATATATACACACACACACACACACACACACACACACACACACACACACATATCATAGGTAAATATTAAAAATATGTCTTCTATAGATAAGTGGTAGTTTAGATGTTAATAAACAAATTTCCACCCGTTAGATCAGTTGAACTTTATTTTTCGATAAGAAAATAGCAATTTGCCAGCGGCTGCATAGGTCATATTCATATTTGTTTTGGTCACACGTTTATCATCAATTTTGCATGCAAGAAAGCAACTTTATACATTTTAAAGGCGCACTCTGCGTTATTGATGAATATCTATAACATCGCACTCTCTAAAGTAAGACTATAAAGATATTGTTCGAATAACTGATGTTGCACAACATTATTTTGATAAAACAGTATCTCAAAAATTGAAACATAAATTTTGGTACAAAAATTCAAACATTTGTAAGTACACCTTTCGCATCCAAAAGTACTTTTTCATAGCTTAAATTTCTATAAATAGAAATTCAAAAGCAGTTCGTAGACAATAAAAAAGAAACCCCCTAGTTCTGAGTCAGCTTGTTGCTAACCATTTATATTAAATTGTGAAACTACCAAATAAGGTTTTTATTGTAAACAGTACAACGATAAAAGTAAAATGCTTTTCACCTTCTACCGGTCCGATAAGCCTGAAATCCGTTTAAAAGCAAACATCAGTGTTCAGTATAAAAACAGTTTTGTTAAGTTAAGCTGTTAGCTCAGGGCTAGCTAATTGAAGAGCTCTCCGGGTTGCATGTAACTCCGACACTTGCCTAACAATTTAAAGTCATTCTCTTAATTCTCAACTCAAGATATGCAAAACAAATGAACTTGAACAAAGATTAAAAGCTTTTAAACATGCTATAGTATTTAAGTTGTATTCAAAATGTTCAATTCTCAACTATCTTTTGAAAGATCCAGACAAGTAATTAATTAGACGTTTGTTAGTAATATGTTATTGAAGTTACAAGGGTTTATGAAGAGACTGCGCATATTGTAAAGTAAGCTTTATACTTTCGTATTGTTATGTATTGAATGGTTATACCATGTGTCCAAAAAATCCCACCCCTCTTATTATTTTTTTTATTAATGGAAATAGACAGATTTGCTTTGGGGAAAGTTTAGATAATCACAGGAGGAGTTTTTGAAGTATCAAAATTTTCAACCCTCACCCCCAAAATGAGGTAGTTTGGGTGTAAGTCAAGAATTTTAAATAGCAACCCCTATTGAGTGATACCTTATTTTAAAGGCCTTTTAAAAATAAGAATAATGGTGCAAATTAGAGGTCTCTAAGTTCATCCTACCCAACATAGCGACCAATTGAATTGTGAATGTTAACCTCCAAACTCCCAAATGTGACTTACCCCCAAACTACCCCATTTTGGGGGTAAGGGTTGAAAATTTTGATACTTCAAAAAACTCCTCCTTTGGTTATCTAAACTTTCCCCAAAGCAAATCTGTCTATTTCCATTAATAAAAAAAATAAGAGGGGTGGGACTTTTTGGACACATGGTATATCGCGTGGTTAAAAAGTGTCCTCTCCCCTACATTTTTTATCAATTTTCGTCGGATAAAATTGCGTTTAAAAAGTTTAAACTTACTTCAATTTTGTACTAAGTTTTATAATTTTTAAATGTTTGGCCGCCATATTGGACTAATTTTAGATTTTACTCAATTTAAAAAAAAATGACAACTTGGTGATGTGATACACAATTAAAAATGATTTTTTAACGCCTAATTCAGTGGTACAATCGGTTTTTTAATATCTGTTTAATAGCTATTCAAGAAAAACGATCCAAATATTAAATAGGCACGTTTATACTTTAAACCGCGATTCTCGCCACTTTTGCTAAAGTATAGTTTCAGTTCTTACCTATACGATAACTAACATCTATAAAGGTGATTTGGGTGATTCAGATTCAATCATTATTTGGTTTTTGTTATTATGTTAAGGTGGATTGAACGAATGTTGTACTGTAAGTCTGACTCTACTAACTCTCCTATTTATTATAGACAATATGTTCTGAACTTTAATGTAATAAGCAGATATTTCTTGTTGAAACTACATATTCTTATATGGAGTATAATAAGACTATAATAAGAATATAATAAATAATATGGAATATATGATAATAACCAGATATTATCCTTGAATATGTTCTGATACCAGTAGTTTTTTGGAATTTTTTCACTCCTGTCTCAAAGTATTTCAATTTCTAATCTTTGAAAACAAATATTTGTTTAATAAAATTTCAACGTCTAACTTAAAACTTATTATTTTACCGCGAGGAGACATTTTACAAGAGTCACTTACCTAATCCACCTTTAAAATCACTGCTATTGTTCGATAATTTTCCCATTACTGTAAAAATACCATTAGTTCCATCACTAGTTCTAGTAAAGTTTCTACTTAGTCAATGAAGAAATAAATAATTACTAAGAGTCTAGCAATTAATATTTTTTCATTTAAAAGGTGAAAAACTTCTCGATCATCATCGTCTTAAAAAAAAGAAGAAAAGAACATAAAGAACCCTAGCTCTTGAATACACTAATAACGTCAGGTTCAGATAAGAACAAAACAAGAAAGTTTAAATGGATGGATCTAACCCACAACTATATGAAGACTACCAGTTAGGGTCCCTCAGGTTTGCCACACCCGTACTCGCTAAAAGTGAGCCCCTGAGGGTTAAGCGACTAACTATACCCCATCCTGTCAAGTTTGGATATTTATAATGCAAAATGTCACTTAAAAAGTTATAACAATATTACTTTTAAACATTTAAGTAAATAACCATCAGGTTTGCCTATAATAAATATATAACCTAATTATAAAAAATACCTTATATTTTTCCTTTAATAATCCTTTTTTTGTAATAACACAATTTTTCAGAGATCTATGCCACCATCATTACATCTGTACTCATGTAAAGTTCTCAAAAACACAATTGAGAGAACCATGCTTTTAATTTTCTCCACTTAGAGCCAGTATGTAGCTTTTAAAAAGATTTTAATTGTTATAATTTGAGTAAAAACAAGAAATCATTGAAAAATGCACATTTC